>CAUYRT010080951.1:0-26110 GCA_963574885.1 Lepilemur ruficaudatus
ATGTTTCACTATGAAGAGCTGGTTAAAGGAAAATTCCATGTGCAGATAATTGTATCTATGTCTTTGTCCTAAAGTAAAACAAGAGCAATGTTACAAGCTAACACCTTAAGGTAACAATGTAACCTTTCTTGAAAGACTGAAGTTTATTGTAGTAAACTTGTTTAGCAGAGAGCATTGTATTCTTTAAATAACTTAACACTTGAGCTTTGTAAGTTGAGTTTTCAGTATTCTAATTCATCCTACTATGTGTGAACATAGCTCAGGTTTATAATGCTTTTTTTTAAAATTTAAAAATTTTATAATTAAAACAATTAAACAACGGTACATTATTTATACAAAAATGTGATTTTCTAGGCAGTTTGCTTTGCAGATCATAGAATCTTTCAATTTATTTTTCATCTCTTTTAAAAAATGTCTTTTCAAGCATATCCCACCCCTCCACAGTGACCCCCCAGGCTTCAATTAACATGCTGAGGATTGTCAAACCATATATTGCATGGATGTACCCAAACCTGAAGTCAGTAAATGAACTAATTTACAAGCGTGGTTATGGCAAAGTCAATAAGAAATGAATTGTGTTGACAGGTAACACTTTGATTGCTCAATCTCTTGGTAAATGTGGCATCATCTGCATGAAAGATCTGATTCATGAGATCTATACTGTTGGGAAACGCTTCAAAGAAGCAAATAACTTCCTGTGGCCCTTCAAGTTATCATCTCCACGGAGTGGAATGAAAAAAAAGAGAACCCATCATGTAGAAGGGGAGATGCTGGCAACAGGGAAGACCAGATCAACAGGCTTATTAGAAGAATGAACTAAGGTATCTACCATGATTATTTTTGTAATCTGGTCCGTTAATAAACAGCGACTGCTTTCAAATTGAAAAAAAAAAAAGCTATAATTTTGAAATGGTACTGTGGTAGACAGAAGAATGGCACCCCAAATACGTCCACGTCTGAATTCCCAGAACCTGTGAACATATTATATTACAGGGCAAATGGGACTTTGCAGACATGATTAATTTGTTTCAGACTACAAAATTGGGAGATTATCCTGTATTATTCAGCTAGCCTCAATCTAATCAGATGAATCCTTAAAACAGAGAAGCTTCTCTGGATAGAAGCAGCGAAAAGTATAGCACAAGAGGTAGAAAAGAGGTAGCAGAAGGAAGAGACTAGGAGATTCCAAGTGTGAGTAGGATTTAACATGCTTTTGTTGGTCTAAGTTTCAGAGGCCATGTCCAAGGCCTAGAGAGAGGCTTCTAACAGATAAGGGAAGTCCCTGCCTTACAGCTAGCAAAGGAATAAGGACCTCAGTCCCAACCCGAAAGAAGTTGAGTTCTACCACCAAGCAGAATGGGCTTGGAAGGGGATTATTCATTCCCCCAATAATAGCCCACTTAGCCAGCACCTTGATTTGAACCTTATAAAACACGGAGCCAGGAAACTAGTGACATAATAATTTGTGTTGTTTTAAGATGAAAATATAGACACCAACTCATGAGCATTTCCAAGGCACCAAGATGGGTTGAACCACAAAAATTCAATTTTAAGTTAGTTTTGGGGAACTTATTATCTATTTACCATAGAGAGACAGACTTACTGGGTGTCTTTGTCCCCACATGAGGTCATAATGCCTCAGTTTAACCTACAGCATCCCTTCAGAACAATCCTCATATTTTAACCATGTCTATCCATCCTGTATACCATGAGTTTTGGCAATTGATTTGTCACAAATCACAATACATCTTGTTTCTCTAAAGAGCAGTGGTTTTTCTGAAAGAAGCATTGGCAAGCAGGGTCCTGTTAGGAGCATGCTGGGCTAGTAACTCATGGTTAGAAAAGGGATTTCACTAGAAGATATACTTTCTTGGCATTCTAAATTGTACAGTAGGTGGGACAATTACTTTTGCATAAGAGTTTTGTATATATTCCCTTGATGGTTCATTAATCAGGTATTCCTTGACTACTTACTATGTGCTGGGGATTATATTTTAGGGATTGAGGAAAGAAAGATGTGATAATAATCCTGTTTACTGTTATTGCCTTCATGGAGGTTCCAGTCTGGGTGAAAGAAACATACAAGAAATAAAAGCTTAGAAGGAGTTTATGAGTCTTTTGATAGCGCTCATGGAAGGCTTCTCAGAGGACTCATGGATGACTGCTCTGAGCTCAGACTGGGAAGATAATGGAAGAATGGGCCATGGAAAAAGAGGATTTGGGTTTGTTCCAGCTCAGGTGCAAATCATGTTCAAAGACAAGCAGGGGAGAGGTGGTATCAGCAGCTCAGTGTTTCTGGAGTGTGGAGTACGAGAGGAGGAAGTGGAGGACAAGAGAATGGGTAAGTAGGCAGATGCTTTAAGACAAAGTCTGAAAGCAAGGAGGGAAAAAGGAGGAGGACAAAGTTAAGACTGGAACCTGTATTTGAAAGGAAAATAAAGTGCTTGATTCAGTGAAGCAATGCAGGGAGAAATGGGATCAGAAGCAGACTTTGATGAGGTAGACTCAATATAAACCCAAAGACAAAAGATTCCAAAAGTGAATCATTACTACTGGCTCTATATTTATCATTTCCTGACATAGGTACAATAATGTATGTAGTATGTATGTAATTCCAAGGAATGAAAGCTCTTTGTGACCATACTTACTTAGCAAATTAAATTAAAGTATGATGTTCACATTAGACTCATTTAATTTTGATTTTTTTGAATTTGGCATTAATATAAATGCTATTCTACAGGAAACAATGGACAGAGTCAACACTCAATCTCTTCAAGCTGGAAAACAATCACCTCCTTTTCAAATATGGTAGGGTTTTATGACTTTGTTTGAAAGTAAAGCTTGGCTCCAGTTTATTTTAACACTTAGATTTAGTATGCCAGAAAATCAAACCATAGCTGAACAAAGTTAAATTGTCCAAATATGAGGATTTATATCATCTGACCTCAAAGAGCAAACTAAAAACAAAAATTATAGTCAGTCAGGACAACATGCTTATGTAAGAGTAACCTCCCTTCTTATCATTCCAAAAGCAATTATATTTCTTAGTGGAAAACCAACCATTTTCCCTCTTGGGGAGGGTTCCATAAATGTGATGTATTACCTCAGCCTCACATTCCCTGGAAAACAAAGGAGCTTTTTGTTCTTTGAACCCAAACCTGACTACTTCTTTGGTGAACCAAGCCCCCAGACACCTAGAATTGAAACAATAGGTGGAACAGACACAAACGACCTTGTTTCAGTGGCCTTATATATTTAGCTTTAAAAGAAAGTATATGGAAAGATTAAAGATTTTTTTGTAGTTAAAAAATATTCATTTTCCTTCATCTTATGTTCTTTAGATCAGAGGTTTAGAGGAGAATCTTCACCTGCTATGACTTTTGCATTTCCTAAAGCAGCTAAAATAACTCCTACCTGTTTGCTCTCAGTTTGATCCTGCCATCGCGAGTGGTCAATGATCAAAATGCATAACTAGGTTTCCTTGGGTTCAGCCACTCAAAGCCATTCCATGTTACTTCTCTTTTTTCCAGAAATATATCATTTATAAAAAAATTACCTCTTTTAAAGGTTGGAATGTAGGGGTAGTCAATGGAGGAAAGGAACAAGTATGAGGAAAAGTCAGCAAGTTGGCTGGCAAAATTGTAGCATTTGAAGAAATGGGACCACCAGTCCTCTTCTCTGTGGGGCCACTTTGTTGATGTTGTGATACCAAGATGTTTTTAGGAAGTCTGCCTTTCTAATTACCACAGCCCTGCAAATGACATGGCATTTCCTTCAGAGTTTTAAACTGTGTGCCATTCCTAGAATTGGGTTCTTGGCTTCCTTTTTGCTGAGTGAACTTGGAACTTCACTTCTCTGAGCCTCCATTTCTTTAATTGAAAAATGAGCTGGGAAAAAAAAGAAATACCTCATATATTTTTCAGTCCTGTGAGTTTCTGCCTAATTGTAATCCTTACAACTGAGATATTCAGGAACTGAAAAAAAATGCTTAAGAAAGATAAAACTTTGTACTAGCTTACCTTCCTTCATTCCTTATTTCCCTCCCTCCCTTCCTGCCTTCTCCCTCTCTTTATTCCTTCCTTTCTTTCTTCCTTCCTTCCTTTCTTCAACTTATCATATATATAACAGATGAATACTTGGATATTTTAATATATCCAGCTCATTTTGTTGGCAATAAAACAATAAGTCGATGTTTTTAAATTGTACTGAACAGCAGGCATGAGACTTTATTTTTGTTCCAGCCATCATACTTGTCTCTGTTCATTGATTTTATATTAAAAATGGTAACATTTTTAGTCTTAGGAACAAAATTTCCATATTTCACTAGTCATATCACAAATGTGTCCTGTTCTTTACAATCTTCCACTCTCTTTAAACTTTGGATTTGCAATCTCTTCACTCAACCTCAGTAGACAATGTCACCTTGGATTTCCTAGCCATCAAAACTCTCCACTTCTTCCAACTTCCTGTCACCAAACCTTTGCTCCTCCCCTCTCTTTATGGTGGAAGAGGGGTCCTTTGTCCCATGTGGGACTAATGCCTCTGCCTGGGCCCTGGATTTCATCCTTTTTTGCTTCTCAGGGCCTCTGCTGTTTTTATTGTTTCCTTCTTTTCCTCTTCTCACTCTCTAGTCCCTCCTTCTTGTCAACATTTTAACATGCTTCAAGTATCCATCTTGAAGGAAAATCACATTTCTAAATTTCACATTTCCCTCCAATTACCAACTCAATTTTCTCTTTATCTGCACAGATAAATTTCTTGAGTTTTCTACAATCACTCTTTTCACTTCCTTACTTCTCACCTCCTCTTCAACCTATTGTAGTCTGGTTTCACATTTAACACTGTATAGAAACTATTCTCTTTGAGATGAAAAATTTTTTAAAATGATTTTTCTGTAGCCAAATCCAATAGGCATTCTTTAGTCCTATAGTGGTTAACTACTTTTTAACATTTAGCCTGTTGATCAATCCTTTATTCCAGAAATGCTCTCTTCTTTTGTTTTTTAATCAGAATGAGTTAGCTTATACTGCAATAAAAAAACTTTTTTATATTTATAGAAGATTGACTTGGGGCTCCAATATGCATTCTCCTCATTCCTAGACACAGGCTGATGAAACACCCATTATCTAGACTAGAACATGGCAAAGTGTTAAGGCAAAGGAAAAGAGAGAATATGGCAAATTAGATACTAACCCTGATGGCCTCAATCAGGAATAAACACATGGCACTTCTGTTCATATTCCTTTACTAAAGCAAGTCACATGACATCACTTATCTCTAAGGGAGTGGAAAAGTACAAATTTACCAAATGCTTAGGAAGAGAACTGAAAATAATTTTGGAAACATCCTAAAGATAACTATAACCACCTTTACCAAAAAACTGCCTTAATATTCAATCTAAGCAAGCAATATGAACCAAAATACACTATTTTTGGAAATGTGTCTCAGCCGTCTTACCAACGGAATGAAGTGAGCATGACTGAATGATAGCCACATATATCAGGAATAGATATGGTTAAAATGACTGCATAGATTGCACTGAAATTTAAACATATAATTCTATATTAGTTTATGTCTTAGTCCATTTGTGCTGCTCTAACAACATACCTGACACTGGGTAATTTATAAATAATAGAAATTTATTTCCTCACAGTTTTAGGGACTAGGAATCCCCAAAATCTAGGTACTGGAAGGACCAGTGCCTGGTGAAGGCCTACTCCTCATAGATGGCACCTTCTGGATGTTTTCATATGATGGAAGAGAGGGAAGAGAAAAAACTCACTTTCCTAAGTGCCTTTATAACTCACTTTCTTAAGTGCCATTCATGAGGACTCTGTCCTCACGACTCAATCGCCTCTTAAAAGCCCTACCTCTTAATACTGTCTTATTGGCCATTAAGTTTCAATATATTAATTTCAGGGGATGCATTTAGACCATAGCAGTTTATTTGGAATGCTATAACAAAAATGCCGTAAACTAGGTGGCTTATGAACAAGAAAAATGTATTTCTCATGGTTCTGGAGGCTGCAAAGCCCAGGATCAAGACACCAGAATATTTGGTGTCTGACAAGAGCCGGCGTCTCATACATGGTGCCTTCATGCTGCATCCTCACTTTGCAGAAGGGGCAAACAAACTCTTTTGGGATTTTTTATACAAGCCCTAACTCCATTCATAAGGGCTCCACAATCAGGACCTAATCACTTCCCAAAAGGTCCCATCACCTAAACGCATTACTTTGGGGGTTAGAATTTCAACATATAAATTTTGGAAGGACATAAACATTCAGGTTTATGAATAATACACTCATAATACATTAATGAATTATGAATGTATTCATTCATAATGAATAATACATTCATTTATTCAATAAATACTTAGTATTTACTCTCTTTTCCCTAAGTACTTACTATATACTTGGCACAGTGCTGAATGATAGAGATTAAACAAAACATAATGGAAGTGGAGAAATACCATATAAAACTTGCAATTCTTGATTCTGCCCCCTACCTATCAGTGAATGCCTTCACACTTGTAAAAAGTGAATCTGACATATAGTTAGTGTTGTCTACAAGATAGAAATTTGGATATTTGCAAACTTGAAACAGCTATTAAGAAGAAAGTAGAACTCTTTTAGTTCAATTGCTTCACAGACTATACTAATTAATTAAATATATTCTGGTCCTTAGAGATAGGTGATTAGGATATCTCTTCCATTTGTTACCTGGGTGAGAATCTTGTTTCAAATTAGCAATGGTACATTCTCAAAGAAAACAGCTGGGGATTTCCAGAGGGAATATAATTTTCATTTGGAAAGAATTCTCTGGTGAGGTCATTAAAATTTGCTAATCTTTTGAAAAAAAAAATGTCACCAGGTAAACATTCATAAGAGAGGAGCTTCAGAATGACCAGCCTTATATCCAGATAACCCATATTTGGAGTGACCACCATATGTTTTAGACTAATGCCAAGTAATGCATAGGAGTCAGGTACTATAAACATAAATGCTGAGATACCATTCCACTTCCACTTCTTTTATATATTTATTCTTTTTCTGACAGGATATAGCACGTGGACAAAGGAGACGATTGCTGGAAACATGAAGTCCTGGCCAGCATGAGGAGAGAGCACTTTGGTTGTAAGAATTCTTCAAAGTACCTATTTTTTAAAAAGTCACGAGATTTTTCAAGTGCTTCTTGAGAACATGCTGAGATGGAAAGAAAGTTAGATGAAAGATAATGACTGGGAGCAGACAGTAACTCAGTCTTGTTATAAAATATTTTTTAAGGTGCAAAAAACATGCTATCACTTCCCAAATCAGGCTAAATTCATTTTAGCTTTTGCAGTTGTTTCCTACTGAGTCAGTGAACTATAGAAGGCAAAGACATCCAACACTTCTGTAATAGGTCAAGGAAAAGAATGTGCGGCTGGAGGAGAGTGTGTGAGGCTCATATAACACGCCAGGACTGCTCCAAGGATCACTGTGCATGGAGACCTTATAGGGTGACTGGTTTTCTATCTCAAGTGTAGGAAAAATATGACTCAATTTACATGGATGTGAATTCATTTAAACAGGTCTGTATTTGGTTGCTTTCTGAAGGTTTATGATTATTTTAGTTGGATCTTTAAGGCTACAGGTGCTCTTCAAATGTAGGGCATTTTAAAAAGTGAAACATTAACATTTATTAAACAAAAAGAGCTAATTGAGTTAGGAGACACATATATGACATGGGAAACTCCAAGTTTCATCAAGATATGTGTGACTATAATGTTAAATTGAGACGTGTTCATTTATTATCATGTTCCTTAATCTGCTTTGTCTGAGATTCTCTTGGTTCTAAGCAAAAGACTAGTTTGCTAAGTAGAATGAGACCATCTGTCTGAGTCCTCCTACCACGGCGAGTCGATAATCTCACATCTATCCTTTATCAGGAATATCCCTGAATGTTTTTATACAGCTCTCCAGTAGACCATCACAGTTGACTAAAGGGACCATAGGAATGTGGCTTCATTTTCCCCCTCTGTAAATAGGTATAATGTAATTACCTAGAGTTGTTGTGAGGATGAGATGAGTTCATTTGTGTAAAAAGTGCTTACAACAAGGCCTGGCACATAGGTAGTGCTCGATAAGTTTTGGCTGTTGCTGTAATAAGTAGTGCGAGCACTGCCCCAGGTGCTGTAGGGCAAAGGCAAGTGAGCTGTAGGCCTTAGCTTCAAGATGCAGAAACTTGAGAGGTATACAGTGAATTATAATTCAACTCAGACTGCCACAAGAACTCTAATAGATGCAAATTGCAACCCGTAGTACTCAAAAAGGGCAGGTTTATGACAAGGGCTACATTTGATTTGAGTCATATGACAGGTAAAATTTTGACAGGTAACAGGGGAAATGAGGGAACAATCAAATTTTCTAGGCAGATGAAGCAAAGAGGATAAATTTGTGGAGGTAGCAAATACAAAGGACAACACCTATTTCAAATTGGCTATAATGTAGCATATAGTATCAATGCAGCTAACACCTTTCCTGTGTCCCATGGCAGACCTGGCTAATCTATTTCAACATTCTTTCCTGCTGAGTCTGATTGGCCTTAGAATCCTTCTTAACACAGGACTCAAGAAACAATTACCTCTTCACCGACTTGGCTTGGATAATGAAATCTGTTTGCTACCTTGGGAATAGGATAGCTTAAAGGTGGGAGTGATTGTAGTAAATAAAGTAACAAAGTTAAAAAACAATAATGGTTACCATATATTAAGAGTTCATTATATACTTTCATACAGGTTACGTAATTTAATTCTCACAACAAATATGATAGGCAGGCATTTTTCTCTCCATTTTATATGTATTAATATAAAAACAGGCTGAGAAAGATTAAAAACCATTTCCAAGGTCACTGCTAGAAAATGTTGGAGTCAGAGTTTAAACCCAGGGCTTTTGAAATCTAAAATATATGTTCTTAATCATATAATACTACTGGATTCCATTTAAAACAATATGGAGGTAAGCTGGAATTAATCATGAGCCAGGTCTTAATTTCATGTTAAGAATTTTTAAAATTTATTCTGCATGTGTAGGGAAGCTATTGAAGGATTTTTAACAGAAAAAAAGCTTGATTTGATTTGTGCTTTAGGAACAAAGCTCTAGTAGCAGGATGATAAATATTTATATATTGGAAGTAAGGAAATTAGAGATGAAACAATCAGTTTGCTGGGAGAGGAATGGCAGTATGGGTGAAAAGGAGGTAATGAAATCAAATTATAGCTTCAAAGTGAAATTCATGGGACTTTTTGACTATATGAGAAGAGGTGACAGTTCTGAGATTTTGAGTTTGGCAACTTGACAACTGATACGGGCAGGAAGAGAGTGAGTTAAGTTTGAGATACTGGTGGAATATACAGATAGGGATTATCTATCAAACTAACTAAAAAAGAAGAGACTATCTCTGTATACATAAGGTTGAACCAGTTAAGTTTTGCTCTTCTAGTTAAAAAATAAAGGACAATAGACTAATGGAGCTCCAGACAGATATGGGCGATAACAAGAATGGGCACATTTCTCAATGTATGTGCAGGAGAGAGAGAGAGAGAGAGAGAGAGAGAGAGAGACAGAGAGAGACAGAGAGAGAATGAGAATAAAGTTAAAGGATTTAAGTTAAAAGAACTGTTTGATATTATCAGAAAACTCCAAATTTCTCATTAAATCACTTCTTTATAAGCACACGGTAGATTTAGTATGTCGTTTTCATTCTTCCATGGTAGAGAATCCTTGCCCAGTCATAAATTAACTCAGTGCCAGGACTCTCAGCAGTCTGACCTACTTAGCTAAGTTTTTTTTTTATTGGGTTTGTAGTTTAATTCTGATGAGAAGGTGTTGGAATGATAGCTTCTGAGGCTGATAGACAGTATTCAATGTTGTTGGAAAGCATTCAGGTTAATAAATTTCAATTCCTGCTTTCTTTTAACCATATTGTAATTCCTGAGCAAGGCAAGGTGTGAAAAGTATTTTATGTTTTTATTACATCTTTAACCATCTACTAGAGTTTATATTATGGGAGTACCCAGTAACCTTTATCATTCTAAAACATATTTCTGTGTAGCTGGCAGGTGATGAATGTATGTCCTTGTAGAACTTCATTTTAGTAAAGTAGCCAAGGCAGATGGGGAGACATAAAGAAGAGAACAATCAGACACTGAAACCAAAAGTGTCCTACAGACATGAAAGATGGTAAGAAAACAACATCCGCCAATTCTTATAATAAATCAAACTGTGGTCGTTAATAAACTTAATTTTTATATTACAAATACTAGATTTCCTATTAAAGATAATTTTTTTTTTTTGAAACAGAGTCTCACTCTGTTGCCCGGGCTACAGTGCCATGGTGTCAGTCTAGCTCATAGCAACCTCAGACTCCTGGGCTCAGCAATCCTTCTGCCTCAGCCTCCTGAGTAGCTGGGACTACAGGCATACACCACCATGCCCGGCTAATTTTTTTTTCTATATGTTTTTAGTTGGCCAATTAATTTCTTTCTATTTTTAGTAGAGAGGGGGTCTCGCTTTTGGTCATGCTGGTTTCGAACTCCTGACCTTGAGCGATCCACCCGCCTCGGCCTCCCAGAGTGCTAGGATTACAGGCGTGAGCCACTGCGCCTGGCCTAAAGATAATGTTTTGCATTAAAACAATTTACAATCTTTAATAATTTTGTGAGAGTAAAGAAAGCGATTTGTCTTTCTCATAGTTGGCTTCAATAGCCAATAGACTTTAAAGTAAATTATTTACAAAATGTTTAAGGTGTTCTTAGGCTCTTCTGGCTCACAGTAAAGAACATGCTCACTAATCTTAAGAAATTAAGAAAGTAATAAAGTCATGGGAGATGTGTAATAATCATGAATTTATGCATACGAACTATTGTTAAAGGGAGTTGGAGAAGGAGGAAGCAGATTGCTTATTTAGGGGATAGTGCAAGTATTTGTTAGAAAGAAAAAACTCCCTTGAAAACAGTAAGTCTTGATCTTTATGCTAAAAGAATAAAGAAACGAGGAAGCCATTCACCTCCTAAAAGACCAAGATTTCGAAATTGATCAGTGGTCTTAGTACTATTGCATTTTCTTGTGTAATATCAATAGAACTTTAACTGAAATATTCTTAATTTAGAAAGCTTAAGCAAAGATTGAGTAAAATGCCGTTGGCAATAATTTTATGAACATCTGCTTCCAGAGGAATATGATTACTGATTCAGAACTGTAGGGAAAAAGTGACAAATAATCAGGGTCTTGGCTGTAATTTTCATACTTGGGTTGGGAGCCAGCTTCCTCAGAAATCAGTTTAGTAGTTCCCTTTCCCTACATGTCCTTGGCATGCAGAGCAGCTGCTTGTCTCCAGAGTCCAGCTATGAAGAATTTAAGGGAACCCTCTCCCAAGGGTGCCAGCCCAAGGCATGTTCGTCATGCAGATCTCCCCCAGAATTTTAATACAGCAGAGTTCCCAATTTGATTTTCTTTCTATTTAGACCTTTCAACAAGTGTGAAAACATTTGTCATGCTCTTTCCACTTTTTCTACCATTCGTTTAGTCTTTGCCTCTGAAAAGTATTGCTAAGAGGAAAGTTTCTTGCATTTATTTTATTTCTAGAATGCCATCTTGCTTTGAAAACTGAGTAAGTGCATAGACATGGAAATTAAAAAAAAGAGGTTTTACTCTTTTCCTCTTTGCATTAATACATAGTCTTAGGAGGAAACACAGGATAATTTATGAAAGTCACCAGCTTATAAGATCTTGTGGAGCGAGTTCATATGCTGTCCTAATAATAGAAGTTTCATTGCTCATTCAAAGACACCTTGACAGCAAATACCCTTGGGGGTAGTCTTACTAAATCATTAAAAAGAAACAAGCAAACAAAAACTAGAGTTTGAGTTCTTTCTTTCTTTCTTTCTTCAGAAATTGGAAAGAAAATGTAAATTTTGTCAGGGTAGGTGGGAAGTAGTAAAAGATGTCAGAGACTTTTTGTTTTTAATTTCAGTAACTAAGAGGGTATAGTTCAATTATATGTTTCAAAAGAAAGCATCAGGTTTAAGGTTGAACAGTATTTTCAGTTATGAAGGATCTGGATATCTTGGTATGGCATTTTGGTACGGGGTACAGAGAGGATACTATCATGAGTTGTCTTGTCTAGGGGTTTGACATAATAAGTATATCAGAAAAGGTCATTAAAATGGAGATAAATTTAAACCTGGTGAGAAAAAGGCAACAATAAGCCTTCTAAATACCACTTAAAATTACCCTATGGTGACAAGAAACTCTACATAAAAGAAATGCCATGATCTCACTAATGGTAAAAACTACACTTACAGAAAATGAATGGATTTTAGTAAGGAGAAACTCACAGTTTAAGAATGTGACAACCATGATAAGGTACTGAAAAGTCAATTTCCCTCAGGCAGTCAGCATGGACTCTGTAATGAACTAAGTCCTGGGAAGTTTAATTTGAATTTTCCAAAATATATACCCAAATATGTATGACTGAAATATATTTTCAGAAAGCTATAAAGCAACTATATTTCTTGACAAGGATTAATAGTCTGCTTAAACAAATTTTTTTTTTAATTTAAGGACCTCAGAGAATAAGTATATAGTAGACTATCATGCCACCATGTACAATTAAGGAGATTGGTTTGGGAAAGGATGAATCTGAAAGTTATACTCAATCCTGGCTCATATTTTTTTCCATTGTAAATCTAGAGTTACTGTATTTTCCTTTGCCTTTTTTTTAAAGTTAGAAAAACTAAAACAATTCCAATTGTGTCTCTCAAAGAATATGCCTAATGTTTAAAGACTGTTTGGTACTTTATTTCAAATAATGAAAATATTTCAAAATTGTGTTTATTTTGAAAAATTCTCCAAGTGGTAAAATTCCAAGACAGCAAAATAACTGCTCGCTTTTATGGACATCAAGCCTGGGATCCCTTATTACTTTCCTTATTATTCCTAAATAGAATAAGGAAAGGGAATTGAACTTAGTCTCAGGAACTGATTGGTTCATCAGAGTGATAGATATACCTTTATAGAGAACATGGAGAAAATATAAGATAGGTTCAGCGGGCAACTGAAGACCTAGAGACGTTTGTATGGGACATGCCACATAAGACCCCAAGTGTATAAAAAGGGATAGGTAAAGGGATTCTTGGGTATGAAAGCTAACTTTGGAAGGAGCAGGACAAGAACTTTAGAGACCAACATTATCTGCTTTAGAACTTTGTGTAGATCTAGTGTTCGTGGTGTGCCCACATTAACATAACAAGAAGCCAGCATATCCTGAATGTCACAGCCTTCATAACCCCCATTGCGGTTCCATGAAGACATTCAAGGACAATGCTCTTTGTCCTTCCTCAGTGTCTGAAGCACATGACCAGCCATCACTCCCTGAGCCCTTACCACTGTCAAATGCTCTGTTAAACCTCTAAGACATGATCCCATCCTATCCTCATACTAACCTAAGAGGCAGCTAATAGTATCCATGATCACCACTCTCTGCACTTTTTTAAACAGAAGATATTGAGACTCTGAGAGGTTAACTGACTTCAAGATCAAACAAAAAATAACAGTAAAACTGGGGTTTAACCCTCAAACTGTGGACTCCAACATCCAAGCTGTATCCCGGGGTCTTAAGACACAGGAATTAGCATCAGGAATGTCTTGAAAACTTGTGCTGTTTTTTCTCATGGTTCTGTACTCAGCCCAGAGCAGCAGCCTTTCTGTTAGAGCAGGAATTGAAGGAAAATTCCTGGGATTTTAGTGCTTTCTGCAGCCAGTCTCAGGTCCTTTCCTTCTACAGATTCTGAGATAAAAATATCTGAGAAAGGAGAAAATAGGACTTAACAAGAGAATGTAAGTCTCAAAGAGGCAGGGGGATGAATCCCCAGCTAGTTTCTGCCTTTCCTCAGCCTCTTCACTGGCTTCCTAGTTCCTAGTGTCAAAGGGCACATAAGAAAGGACAGGCTCAGCCCCCACTTTTGTTCTGTTCTGTGTACCCCTCCACCCCTCTTGAAAGCCATTGTCCCTTTTTCCAGCTGTGACACAGCCCTTTGAAAACAGACTTCCTGTTCTTATGGTTTGACAGGGGAAAAAAATGCAAGACTTCATTTTCAGGTGAGTTCATTATTACATCTTGTAAGAGTGTCTTCACTGTGGTGCTGAATGTGGCATTTGCTGCTTATTAAATGAGGTTTTTATCAAGCTCCTGAAATTCCTTAGGGAAAAAATAGTTCATCAATGACACTAATTGGAATGAAGCTACTTATAAAACATGTCTCAACACAGAAGAATTTTTGCCCCAGATAGATAAAATAGTTAATTCCTTTACCCCTTATTACTCTTCTACCATGTCTATGAACACACTGACTAACTTTTCCCTGGGGCCTTGGCACAGTTGGAGAGTAGAGGAGGTGATGTGGAAGGATAAAAACGTTACTCAGGCACACTTTTTTTCCTAGCGGTTGGCAATACTCAGTCTGACCTTTATGTTGGATTTTGCCATAGTTTTAATCACTTTACCATCACTTGCAGGAGAGCAGGCATCGTTAAAAATGCCCTATTTAGGGCACCTTTCAGAGCCAAGACTAAGTGTATGTTCTCGTTATTTCACATGTTGTCAAAGTAACCAGTACAGTGAAAAGACAGCCTATTGAAGAAAATAGGTTTCGCAAAGCTCTTACTTAAGGTAGGAGGGCATTTTATTGCAATTATTTACATTGGGTATTAATCTTTTTATGGGCATTTTCATGTTTATGCAGCAATAAATGCAGCAATTTATGCAGCAATAAATAAAATATATGTGAGTTTATTGCATCTAAAACTTTACTTTTAATTTCCTACCACTGTATGCCAAAGTTCTGTAAATTCTGTCTTTTGCAAGAGTTTTCGGACTATCTACTGTATTCTTTATGTTTCTGTGTAGTTGGCTGATTATTTTCCTATAACTGGGGTGTCATTTGCAAAAAATTAATTCACATATAGCACGTTAAAATATTTTCCAGTGTGTTTATTGATCAAAGTTAAACTTGACTTTTTCTCTGTATAATGCCTAACCCTTATAAGAATAAAGTGTTTGATTTCATAGTGATTATTACTATTGTTATTCATTTTATTTCTTTTTTCTAGTTTTAGTTTTGAAAATATCAAGCCTACAGAAAAGTTGTAATAAGGACTTCAATTAGACTTACTAATTGCTAATTACCAGCCATTTGAGAGTTAATTAATGACACTCACTTCAGCATTTCTCTCCTAAAATGAGAATGTTCTCCCACTAACCTCAATATCATCATCACTAAGAAAATTTAACATTCATACAATGCTATTATCTAAACATAGTCCATATTTAAATTTCCAGAGATGTTCCAATAAAATCCTTTGTTAGTGACCCTCTTTCCAGGATCCAATGAAGAATCACATATTGTATTTAGTTTTCAAGTTTTTTTATCCTCGTTTAATCTAAAACAGTTCCCAGCTATTTTTTCATGATATTAATATTCTTAAAAAGTTCAAACTATTGTTTTGTCCATTATCCCTAAAATGAGTATTTTCTTGTGATTGGATTTGGGTAAAACATTTATGGCAGGACTATAACATATGCGATGCTGTGTGCTTCACAGAGCATTGTATCAGAAAGTGCATGGTATCAGTGTATCCCAGTTTGGGGAATTAAGGTTGATCACTTGGTTAAGGTGTGTCCTTTGAATTTTCTTCATTGGAAAGGTACTCTTTTACTTTTATTATTTCTAAGTACTCTGTGGGATGACCCTTTGAGACTGTGTAAATATATTATTCTCCAATGATTCTAACTTCAATGGTTTTGGTATACATTAATATATATTGCTTGAATCAATAATTACTATAGTGTCAGCATATGATGATTTCTAATTTTATCACTTCTTCCGTATATGTTAGTTATTTTTCTGTAAAGAAGAATTTTTCATTCTCTTTATCCCCAATACTTGAAATTATTATTTTTAGGTATCAATATGAACCAATGGATTACTTTTTTAGTCAATGTATTCTAGTTTATTCCACTTATTATTTGTTGTAATGTACAAATTATTCCAAACTTGGCCAATAGAAGCTCTGCTATGCATTTCAATTGCCCTTTTCACTTAACTTTATCATTAGGAAGAAGCTTTGAAGATAATTCAAAATAATCTTCAGCCTAATTATTTGTAGCACGACGTCAACCTCCTTAGCAAATTTATTTTTACCTGTGAAAAATCACATAAGGGATCAGCTTCAACATGTAAATGACACAGAAGTTGTCACTGCTGGTCATTATAAGATAAACACTAAAGAGAATTGAAAATAAATGACCTTTCTTAGACTTGGTAGAGGGCTGAGGTCACATGTCAAGCTGCCACCTCCAAAGCAGGCAATTTCAGAGAATCACTCTCAAGATCTGCCCCCCTGGAGCAGAAGTCCCATAAATTTACAGTAACACTTTTCTGGTAATTTTGATGAATTGTGGATGTTAAGTGTGGACTAACATGAGAATAAAAAACTCCAGGTACACAGAGTGTCAGGGATTCCCCACACTTTCTTGGGAACTCCACTGGATTCTCATAGTAAAGAGTCAAGAAAGAGGCCCTTGTTGCTTTGACACAAAGAGACCAAAAACAACTCACACAAAGCATTCACCATAACAAAGGCTCCCCTTCCAGGGTAAAAGATTTTACCAGAGCCTTGTCCCAGCTAGAAAAAGGACATATACCCAACTGTAGCTCTTTCTAGCCATCTTATTTCATCAAAGCAGAGAGGAAAGCTAAGAAATACTTGTTAAGGTCTCAGTCCAATGCCATAGGCCCATGAAGACAGATTTAATTGTAAGATTATAGAGTGCTCCTTTTCCCCCACCCCTTACCAACACACCAACAGGATCCTTGCACAATAACAGAGGATTACAGCTGAAAGGTGTAAGAGGTGTAAGATACAGACTATCTCTGAGGAGGAGTTCTTAGGGGAACCCCAAACAACCGGAGAGGTGAAAAACAAGGGCAATAGAGGCATTTGAAACCTCTGGTATATACCAGTACAGAAAGCATTAAACACAGCCCAACTCCTAGCCAGGATAGCATAAAACCTTACACTAAATGCTTATTTACCTAAATTCCTATTAATCAATATATCATACTTAACTTTCAACAAAAAATTACAAACCATGCTAAATGGCAAGAAAAAAAAACCCAAGTAATGGAAGAGTCCTCTCTTTAAGGAGACATTTTTTACCTTTAGTTGAATTAAGATGGGATTGTAAATCTTTTGTAATGTTCGTATTGTGAAATTCCTTAAGTAATATCTGATTTATGACTATAAAAAGCAATACAATGGCTCATATAACATGAAGAAGATTTAATTATTAATTCAGTACTAGAGCAAATGACAAGTATAATTAAAGGAGTACAATTAAAAAGACTTTGTTGATCGAATGAAAAGCTGACTGCTTTCCTTAGGAACAGAGAAACTAAAGTGAAATATTTGCATTGAAGGGACCTGCTGGTTTTATGGTCACATCTGCTAACCAGTCTGCATCCTTGGCTCACAGAGATCCCCATGACTGCTGAAAAAAAATGATGCTTTCAAAAACATTTCCCCTTCGTGTAACCTAACATATTTCAGCAGTCTGTTCCCAAAACTTGTGGTTGAAAAACACTCAACCCCATGCCTACATTTCCTGAAAAGAAGATCAGCCCAGAGGTGATTCAGTAACACATGAAGCTCACTCTCCAGATACAAATAAGAAATACAAATCAGAAAGAACACTGGCATAAAGATGACAGAAACCTCATCACGTGGAGTTGAGAAGTCAATCCTGTTACCAGTTAACAGAAAGTGAGTGTTCCTTGGCATTGGGTGGTGCCAACAATGGGCTAGGTGCTGTAGAGAACATAGAATTAGACAAAGTTCCTGCCCAGGGGGCTCGTAATTGAATCAGACAAACCAGACACTAACACAGTCCAGCAGTCTGGAGTGAGGAGCATTGGGTTTACGTGGGGAACCTAAGGTCACTCTGTCAGTGAGAATACTTAGTTTCCGTCCAACATGCCCTACTTTCTTGCATTGTAAAAGTTAGGGGAAAAAATGTTGACATACTACTTTATGACTTCCATTTCAATATCACCCAGGAAGCCTGCTTTTCAAGGGAATACAGTTGAGTTTTCACTTGTCATGTAAGAGGGGTGAGGACAAATTCTACAAAGCATTTCCCTGGTTTATTGGAGAAGGAAAGCAAAGCTCACAATACCAGAGTTATAGGGAGAAGAAGTAAACTTATGTAGATGGAATATCCCACAAAGAAGCCTGTGGAGCCAGATTTCTGCTTGGACCATCATTGGTTGGTGGGTCCATTCTCATGTCCACACTGTAGTGAGCAGGGAAGGTTACATGAGCAATCTTGACAATGAGCCAGGCTGCTTAGCACCAGGAAGTCTGGATTTGGGTTGTTAGCTGTCCACAGTAGATTTCTGGGTATACCAATATCCCAGCAACTAGAAGTCTTTAAAGTGAGGTTCTAGTGAGGAAGTGGATGTCCCTGTTCACATAGGATTCTGAGTTTAAAAAGCAATAGTGTGCATATGAAAACTCAACTCAAGGTTGGGTTTGATAATTTCTTGTCCTCCTATAGTACTTAGTACTTACCTCCATCATAGAATTTAGCAATCTGTGTTAAGGTCATTGTCTATTTGTCTGTATCTCTCCTTAGCACTTAGATAGTATGTGGCATATAGTAGTTTCCAACAAAAATTTATAATGAGTAAGTGCCATAAAGAATGTAGGCGAGCTCTAATTCTCCATGTTCCTAGAATTCCCCAAATGAACTCAAAAATGACAACTTTCAAAAATCTACACATAGTCCCCCAACCCTTAGCATTTTTTTTAAAAGACAGCTCCTATGAGCTCCAGCTTTACATTTAAACATGTAGGATGGTTTCCATAGTTAGTTGGTTAGAATGACAAGAGTAGCCACTCCCATACTCTCATCTGTTCCATAGTTTTATGTATATATCATCAGGTGTGCATTATACACATGGCATTATGTCACCCTGTTGTTGTTTTTTTAATATAACAATACCTATGTAATTTAACTCAGAATAGTATAACTGTTTTAAGAAGAACCTTTGTGAATTTAAAAGCCATGTGGTATTTAAATAATAATTTTGCTTCTTTAAAGTTCCTTCAAGCCTATGTAGATTTTCAATAGAGAAAGTGACTTAAAAACAAAACCATTGTATAAATGTAATATATTACAGACTAGCTTCCAGCAAGATCAGTGGATTCATATCCAGACTGTCTTGAAGTCCATCAGCTGGTGACAGACAGAAGACCAGAAGAAGCGTGCCCTAAATGTCATGTAAACATGCTAGTCCTAACAACTAAGCCAAATCCAACATTGCTGAAGCTAAAGTGAATTAAAGGACCTGCCACACTTACGTGGGTTATCCCTCCTCCCTGTGCAACAGGGCATGGGAAAAGTTTGTCTTTCTGAAAATATCAAAAATAGCTAGTAAGGAAATATTTCTTCAACTCTCTGATATGCTGAGAAGGTAGAGTTTTATAATCTAACCTTAAACCAATTCTTCATCTCTAACATCTTGGGGAAATGCTGTCTTGGGCTGAGTTGAGGACCCTTTTTAGAGGGTTTGCTCATTAATGAGTAAACAGATTAATCATTCTCAAGTGTAAGATCTTTATACTTAGATGTTCCTATTTTCCTGGATTTGAAGTAATTCCCGGGCACTTCATTTCTGTGGTATAGAGAAAATTGTATTTTATGGAAATAGTCTTTTCTAAGAAATAAAAATCATGGAAGAATCACAAAACTGGGACTTTATTTCTGAAATCAGCTAATCTAATCTACTAATCCATATTTTACAAATTAGAACATTTTAATTCTGAAAGTTGAAGTGATTTACCCTAGGTCATACAGCTTCTGAGTGGTGATGCTGGACAAGAACTTAGGTCTTCTGAATCCAATGTTGTATTCCTTACTTTTAAAATGATTATTTTATTGGTTTTTTAAAACCTTTTAATTTTGAGAAAATTATAGATTCACATGCAGCTGTAAGAAATAATACAGAGAGATTCCAAGTACCCTTTACACAGTTTTCCACAAGGGTAACATTTTGCAAAACTATAGCATAATATGACAGCCAGAATACTGAAATTGGTACAATCAACATATAGAACATTTACATCACAACGTGGATGACTCATGTTGCTCTTTTACAGTCATCCCCATTAAGAAGGTAATCTCACTCCATTACCTTCTTAATCTCTGACAAATAATTACAATAAGTTGTTCTTCATTTCTTTTGTGTTGTCATTTCAAGAATGTTATGTGAATGGAGTCATACAGTATGTAACCTTTTGGGACCGTTTTTTTTTTTTTTCCACTCTGTATAATTCTCTGGAGAGTCATTGAGGTTTTTCTGTGTATCAATAGTACATTTCCCCTTTTGTTCCTTCTGAGTATTCTGTGCTATGGTCATATTACACATTGTTTAACCATTTATCTGTTGAAGGACACCTAGGTTGTTTCTGGTTTTTGGTTAATACAAATAAATTTGCTACAAACATTCAGTAGAGGTTTTCTTGTGAACATATATCTTTATTTCTCTGGGATAAATGCCCAACAGTTAAATTGCTGGATTGTATGGTAAGTGCATTTTTAGTTTTAGAAGAAACTGTGAAACTATTTTTCAGAGTGGCTGTACCATTTTAGGTTCCTACCAGCAATATATGAGTGATTCAGTGTCTCTTGCAGCCTTGCTAGCACTAGGTGTTGTTACCATTACTTTAGCCATTCTAATAGGCATGTAGTGAGATCTCATTGTGGCTTTAATTTGCATTTCTCTAATGACTAATAATGTTGAATTTTTTTCATTATTTTTATATGCACATTTTCAGTGAATATGTCTTCATGCCTTTTGCCCATGTTCTGTGGGGTTTTTTTCTCTTTTACTGTTTGGTTATGAGAGTTCTTTGAATGTTGCAGATCCTAATCCTTTGTCAGATGTGTGGCTTACAAACATTTTCTACTCTGTAGTCTTTTACAGAATAATTGTTTTTAATTTTTGGTGAGGTACAATTTATCAATGTTTTCTCTTATGAATTGTGATTATTGGTTTCAAGCCTAAGAACTCCATGTCTAGGTCTAGTTTCTGAAGATTTTCTCCTTTGTTTTCATAAAATTCTTATAATTTTACATGTCAAAAAACTGCTTCAGCACTGTTTTTTATAAACATTCTTATTTCCTCCATTGAAATACTTTTGCACCTTTATGCCCCAAAAGCAACTGGGCATATTTGTGTGGATCAATTTCTGGGTTCTCCATTATGTTCCATTCATTTATCTTTCTATCCTCCACCATGACCACATAGACATGATTATTATTAAGTATAAAATATATCTTGAAATTGGGTAAACTAATTCCTCCCATTTTATTTTTCTTTTTCAACATTGTTGTAGCTATTCTAGTTCTTTTGCCTCTTCATATACGTTTCATAATAATCTTTTCTATATCTACAAAAAAGCTTGTTAGTGTTTTGATTAAAATTGATTTAAAACTTTATATCAGTTTGGGAGAATTGACTTTAATATGTTGACTCTTCTAATCCATGAACACAATATGTCTCTTTATTTATTTGTCTTTGATTTATTTCATCAGAATTTTGTAATTTTCTGGGGTAGGCGGAGCTCAGGCAGTGATGTTAACTATGGGGAGCGGCTGTAAACACAGATGAAGCTCCCTTGCTCGCCTCCCACCCCACCCACTCTCCCGCGCTTAATTTCATGGCAGATAGGTTTTCCACGGACGGGGCGGGGTGGTGGGGAACAAAGGGTGGGGCTCCAGGCAGCAGAGTTGCGCTGCCCAGTCTCTAACAGGCCAGGCCATGGACCAATACCGGTCTGTGGGTGGGGGCTTGGGGACCACTGCCCTACATGAGTAACTCAGAGACATTAATAAGTACTTATTGAATAGATCTTATATATTTTCCACTATGCTTTGGCTTTGAGCATTGCTTTGGAATTAATTTAAACCTTGTCTATTATTTCCTCTGACAGAAAGAGAACCCTTATCGTCTTGGGTGGTGAAGACTTTTCCGTATGTCACCATATTTCCCAATGTGTTGTTTTGGTCAACACATTCCACCTGGATGTTGGATAGTGAAAACAAATTCAGTTCAGGAAAATATTAACTTATACACAGATTTCTGGCAGGAAATCCAGTGTAATTTGAATTGTTTGTATGTTATAAATATTAAGAACTAGATACTATTTATAAAAAAAATTCTAATCTTAAGATATTTTAATAAGTTTATTCTATATATAAAATAATTGAACATTATAAAAATGTTTTTAATATACAAAAGCATAAAGAAAATAAAGATAACCTATAATACTATAATCAAATTATAACCAAAGTTAATATTTTGTAATATATATTTCCAAGCATTTTTGCCTGTTCATATACATAAAAATAATTATTTTAATAAAGATGACATTATATGATAAATTATTTCATAACTTAATTTTTAAATGAATAGCCTATCATGACAACTTTAATGCAAGTTAATGTATATTTACATTATTACTTTTAGTGGCTATAAAATATTTACGATAATTTATTTAGTCAAATATCAAGTGTTGGACAATTTTTTGTGAGAGCGAGTGTTAGAAACAATCTCAAAATGAAATAATTGTGCATATATCTTTGTGAAACTCCTCTGTTATTTCCCTTAAAAAATTACTGGATCAAATGGGAAGAATTTTTAAAGTGTTTGGCACATACAGAGAAATTGTGCTCCAGATAATTTATATTTATCCATGCTTCCAACAATAGTGTATGAGGGAACCTATTTAATTACACATTATTATATAAAAAGCCATTATTCAGCTTTTTAGTCTTTGCCAAACTGATGAATGAAATTAACAGTACATTGCATTGGAATAAAAGTTTCTATTTTAATTCTAACATTGTATTTGCTAATACACTATTTAATAACTATTTGGCTATTACTCTTAGTGATTAAATCCTGCAGCTCATGATTGATATTGGGGGAATGGGTTTCTAGATCTATACAAATTTTAAATATAAAACTATTACTTTTTTAAGCTCCTTAATTTCTTTTAAATTCAAAACATCAGATATTCTTTTTTGTGGAGAAAATTTATGTTTATTTAAACTGTGGTTTTTAGGGGGAGAGAAAACATAGTAAATTAGTAATTTTACATTTTGCACACATTTTATTATTATTTATTGAGAGCTCTATGGTCCAGGTGCTGAATTAAGCATTTTACATGAATTGTCTGTTTTCCTTACACAACCTTACATAGCAGTTGTAAAATATTCCCATTGTAAAAGGTGTCATGGCCCTAAATGATAAAAAACGTAATTTAAGTCCAGGTCCGCATAGGATCCAGAGCTTGCAGTACTAATTACTACAACATTCTGCTTTCTCTGAAGTGGTCTCATGCTAGTGATGCTATGAATCGATTCTCTCTTGATGATGGAAGAATAAGATAATTAATGCCAGCACATGCTACATCTGGTAGTAGCATTTTATTCTCTCATCAGAAAGTTGAAGAATGAGAGGGGAGGGGATGGCCTGCTATTTTTTTTGCTTCCTTTTATTTCCCTCTCTTGTTGCCAGATTTCTGTTTAATCCAGTCACGCAGGGCACGATGGTTTATGTGAGAGCTGATACCCTTCTTTTCCCATAGGCACTCATCCATCCCCGCTCTGTTTTTCTTCATCTAGGGAGCAACATATAATGTTCCAGGCCTAACTCATTACTCACCCTGGATCCTGTAAATTTTCCAGAAGTCAGAGCACTGGCTTTGGTGGTTATGTGGTCCTTAGTCTCTGCCCTTTGGGAGCTGAGGGTGAGAGTCTGTCACACAAGGAAACATAAATCCTGCTGCCTTTCAAGCCACCAGTCCTTCTGTAATAGACCAGAAGCCAGGTTTTCTTCTCATTCTATAGAAAGCAGGATGTGGTGTGGTCTGATTGTTTATCGGTACACAGAGCCCATGGAATGGGTGTGTAACTGTCCACAAATATCTCCAAGTATTTCTTATAATTTAACCTCTGTTTTTCTTCACAGTAGTAAGTTTTCCATTGTGAGGGAGAAACCCTGGCTCTCCAGCAACTTTTGCAGAAAAAAATATACATTTCCCCTCTTATTTTCCCATCGTCAAGTCCAGCACAGAATGGGAATTCTGTATATCCAGAATTATACTGACCTATACAAAAGGGACTTTGTTCATTTGGTCATTTAACAAAGATTTAATGAGAACTGACTGTGTGCCAGATACTACTGATGGCATAGAGGTAAACCACACAGACTAGATCCCCTCTCCATGGGAGGCCATTGGGGTAAGGAGGTAGTAATAATCAAATAACCAAATAAATGAGATTAGTGATGCATGCCATGAAACAAATAAAAACAGAGTGTTGTAATAGAAAGTGATGGGGAGGGTTTGGGGAAGGGCTACTTACAAATGAATGTCAATGAGGAGGGGATATCTGAGCTGAGTACTCAGCGACTAAAGGAACCAGCTCTGCAGAGACCTAGAGGCAGAGAACTCCAACATGAGGGAGCAACGGGGGCAAAGGTCCCAAGGAAGGAAACACTCTAGCCCACTCTTGAAGGGTGATGTGGCAAGAGCATAAGAATGAGGGATAAAAGAAGGAGAAGTCATAGATAAAAGCAGGGTCACATCGTACAGGATCCCATGGACCATGATAAGGAATTTAGATGTTATTCTAAAGGCAGCAGGAGGCTGCTGCAGAGTCAGATGCACGAGTCTGAAAAAACCTTTTCCATGTTCTTACAGCATTGCTCTGACTTTTGTGTAGATCATAAAGGAGCACTAGTAGAAGGGAAACAACCAACAGGAGACTTTTGCAATAATCGAGGTTAGGGCTAACAGCGGTTTAGACCAGGGTGAAATGGTATTAATATTAATACACATGAAGGGAAGCAAACAAATGTAGAATATATTCTTCAAGTGGAGCCGAAGGCATTTGCTGATGGACTGGATGGTAGTAGTGACAGTGGTGGGATTCGAGTAACAGAAATAGAAGAATCAAAGATGACTTTAGGTTTTTCAGCTGAACTACTGGGTCAATAGTGATGACATTTACTGACATGAAGAAGACTCAGGAAAGAATACTTTGCAGGAGTGGAAGTTAAGACCGCTGTTAGGCAGAATGAAAATTGATGTGCCTTTTAGACATCCAAGTGAGAATGTCTGTCATGTAGTTGAGTTAAGTGGGACTTAATTAAAGTTAGAGTTTTGAAAGCATCTTTTAGTTAATTAAACCCAGAATGAAGAGAGCCTTAAATGCAAACATGCAAAGTTTTGTATGGGGGGAAATCTTCTCAATCTAACGTCTCTGTTTCTGCCAATGATGCCATTTTTCTCATTGCCAAAGTTCAAAAACAAAGTTAGATTTAATTCTTTCTTCCTCCTCCACTCCCCTATCTAGACATGATATTTATTATCATCACGGTGTTTATCTGCTCCAAGATTTTTAATGACTCCTCATTAGATAAATTATTTAGACTTCTATGCCTACATCTTCACCTATTTTCCAGCTTTCTTTCTTCTACCTACCATTATGAATTACTTGCTTCAACCAAATGTATCTGTCCAACTGCTGTCTTCTTATGCCATCTCTGCCCTCCTTATCTGAGTTGCCTTTTTTACTCATCTTGGCCAAGTCTTAACTACCCTTTGAGGCTCAGTTAAAATTCTTCCCCCTCCAAGTACCCCTTGCCCTCTCTCCAACCTGTAGATACCTCTTTGTGTTATCATTTGGGCCACTGTTTTCAGTATCACTCTGAAATTAACTGCATGATATTGATAACTATCCATTATTCTCTTCCACGTCATGTCGACTTGGAAAACCATAAGCTTCTTTAGGCTAGAATTGGAAATATCACTTGAATAATTAATAGTTTCTTCCTGAATGAATTTGGAATTCAGCTTAACCATGTAGTTTTCTTTGAAATATATCATGTAAACAGAGTGAGATTGTATATTAAAAATACAGTCATCCCTTGATATCC
>CAUYRT010080954.1:0-10939 GCA_963574885.1 Lepilemur ruficaudatus
TAGTCCCAGCTACTCGGGAGGCTGAGGCAGAAGGATCACTTGAGCCCAGGAGTTTGAGGTTGCTGTGAGCTAGGCTGATGCCACGGCACTCTACAGCCCGGGCAACAGAGTGAGACTCTGTCTCAAAAAAAAAAAAAAAAATTGTAAGAGAGCTAGGACAAAGATCTAAGAGAGCTAATATGAGTGGTAGGAATTCCAGGAGAAGTAAATGAAAAAATGGAGGATTAATTACACAAATAATGTAAGATAATTTATTTGAGCTGAGGAACTCAAGTCTGTGATTTAAAACTTTCACTGAGTTCCAGGATGCATTGGTAGTAAAACTTGGAGATAAAAATGTTCAACCTAACATGAAGAGAAACGTTACAGGTTTCCAGGCATACAGAAAAATTATCATCAAGAGAATAATAATTAGGCTGGCATCAGAATTCTTGTCTAAAACATAGGAGGTCAGATGTTAGAAAAGAGTAAGATTCCGTCAGTTGATTATGAACAAAAAAGACTATAGCTAAAAAAAAAACCCAACAAATCAAATAATTGAGGACTAAATACAAACTCAATTCCTATGACAAAGGTGCAATGACTAAAACAATTTTCAGCACCAAACAAGTAAATAAAATAGTTATTGAACCATAAACTATTTTATTAAATAATTAATGTAGATTCTTACAGACTCGTTGGAACACAATTTCTCATGATAAGGAATAAGAGAAAATCTAACAAATGGAGGAAAATAAAAACACGTTTTGCACCCAAAAGGCTAGTGTCTTCTATGTATTGATTGTCTCAAACGTTTTTTTTTTAAAAAAAAGAAATTCTAGAAGCTGTATAAATTAATCAGTTAATCAGATGTAGGGGAAATCTTTTTAACAAAAATATAAACTAAGAAACTAGCAAAAATGTAGACAAACATTTATACATATAAAAAGATGGAAAAAAGAATGCATATAGAGCCCATATTTGTATGTAGAGCTATCTATAAAGGCCATATACAGAAAATACTTTCAGATTTAAAATATCAAAATTAATCTCTGAATAAGCAAAATTTGATAAGCTTAAAAATGAAAGTGGTTTATTCAAGGTCTTTTAGGAGAAAAACAGATCGACACTATCGTCTGTTAATTCCACTCCATTTACAAACTAAATGAAAACGCGAATTGCCAATTCATTCTAAAAACTTTCTGAAATAAAAATATATCATTTTTATATAGAACAATGCATCTTTAATCTAGACCATTGGTACCTTTCTATCATTGAAGATATAAATAGCATGAGCAATGTAGAAGAATTAGCAAAGCCATTTTTAAGAATGTGCCTAGAATTTATACTTCCACTTCTGCACATTGAAGACTTCCACTCCCGCTGGGCACGGTGGCTCACACCTGTAATCCTAGCACTCTGGGAGGCCAAGGCGGGTGGATAGCTCAAGGTCAGGAGTTCAAGACCAGCCTGAGCAAGAGCAAGACCTCGGCTCTACTATAAATAGAAAGAAATTAATTGGCCAACTAAAAATATATGTAAAAAATTAGCCGGGCATGGTGGCGCATGCCTGTAGTCCCAGCTACTTGGGGGGCTGAGGCAGAAGGATTGCTTGAGCCCAGGAGTTTGAGGTTGCTGTGAGCTAGGCTGATGCCACAGCACTCTAGCCAGGGCAACAGAGTGAGACTCTGTCTCAAAAAAAAAAAAAAAACTTTTAGAATCGATGTAACAAATGCTATTATTGGACTGTATATTAGCCTGAAAATATATTCATCAATTTATAAATTCGGGTATTTTGAGCAACTGTGGTAGATAAAGACAATACTCACCATGTTTTGCCAGGCCTAACACAGTGCCCGCCAAGTAACAGGTGCTCAGTAAATATCTACTGATTGAATGAATATGCAAAAAATTAATTGGGAGGCCATTTTTAGCATACAGAAAAATTCACCCTGGGTTTCCTTCGTGAGCTCACTTAAAACACAGCTCTATTTGCTAACATTTCACTTACCCTTGACTTTTAAGGGTATGCCCATGGTACAAACAATGTTTGTCTTAGTTTGTTTTGTGTCGCTATAACGGAATACCTGAGACTGGGTAATCTACAAACAACAGAGATTTATTTCTTACACCTCTGGGAGCTAGGAAGTATAAGATTGAGAGGCCCACACATGGTGAGGAATTTCATGCTGTGTCATCCCATGGCAGAAGGCAGGGACAAGAGAAGGGCAAGAGAGAGCGAGAGAGTCAGAGAGCAAGGGGGGCCCACCTTGCTGTTATCAGGAACCCACTCTCCCTTGATAACAGCACTAATCTACTCGTAAGGGCAGAGCCCTTGTGCCCTAACCACCTTTTAATGGTACTATTTCTTAATACTGTCACAATGGCAATTAAATTTCACCATGAGTTTTAGAGGAGACATTCAAACTACAGCAATGTTACACCTACATTACCATTTCAAGAGTAACTCATGGAAGTGTCTGTCCTTTTCATCTGTCATTTTACAAGCAAGAAAACTTCAATTTCTCAAATGAACAGACACTGATAGACTATCATGGGCTGGCCCTGTGCTCAATTGCTCTCAGTCCCAAAACAGACCAAAAATCTGGGGGTGGTAAATAGTTCCCCAAGGTCAGGTGCGAACCAACACTAACGTGAATGTCTCCCTCAATCCTGGATATTCCCATGTTTGGCTCTGAGCTCATTATGCAGAATTTTATATTCAAGATCCTGAAAATTTGGATGCTTACTCTTCATAACTCCATCGTACCTAACAAGGTACTGGGCCCTAGAGCATGTGGAGCATGTGGCAAATCCTCTATCATGGTGATGCAGAAGGCAAAGGCCACTTCAGACACAGGCAGAGCCAATTCTTGGGGTGCTGGGTCTCCAGGCAGAGTCTCCAGAGCACCAATCCATTGCTGTCCACGTGACCATATCTAAATGGAGAGAAGGAACCAGCATTTCCTGAACACTAAACTAAGTGCTTGTATTTACCCATTCAAATGTGAAAGAAAGGTCTTTTGAGAAGGATTACCATGCCCATTTCATACTCAAGGAGACAAGAGCTCTGGAATGCAGCTGAGTGTGGGCTAAGCTATGACTGGTAGTGACCCCCAATATTCCTCTCCATCCTCTATGCTTACACGCCCTTTAGCTGGACACATGGCCACATAGTGTAAAGAATGTATTTTTCCATCTCCTTTTGTGACTCGGACCGGCCACACACGAGTTTTCTACAATCTGCTAGGTACACACATAGGACTGAGTTTTAGCCATTGTAATACAAGCAGAAATTATATATGCAATTACAGGCATGCATCCTTAAAAGGGAAGGTAGGTGGTATGCCCTTCTGCCAATCCTTTTCCCTTTCTTCTGGTTGGAATAAGGAGCTCCAGCAGGTATCGTGGACCATGAGGTGACCTTGAGGATGTGACCTTCACAACGAAGCTATAAGATAGAAGAATCCTGAGCTCCAGAGAGCCGTGGCAGCCCTGGACTGGTTATCCCTAGATTACTTAAAGGTAAGAGAGAAACAAACCACTTTGTTTTAAATTGAAGGTTGCCATTGTTATTTTTCTTTTTCCTGTTATGTGCATCCAAACTAATCCTAACTGAGATACAACTTGCAACCTAACCACTGGATTTCAGGTATTTATTTACCACAACATTTACTAGGAATAACATATCCATGCAGTCATGGAAAAATTATATAAATTCTCTAAGCCTCCATTTCCTCATCCATAAAATAGTTATATCTAACTAATAGGGCAGCTATTAAAATTGCATGACATACAGGACATAAAGAGCTTAGCATAGTGCCTGGCTTATAGTGAGGGTTCAATGAATGCTATCTATTGTGTTTTTTCTTGTCCGTGCCCTATTGTGTCTGATTCCAAAGCCAGCGATCTCTCCATCTCACCCTGCTATCCAGAGGCTGTCTCTGAGGACCCAGCCCAGAGCTGCGGAGCCCTGCCTGTGTCAGTGATCTCCCTAGTAGAGTTATCCCTTCCTTTGGGTGTAGTTCTTTCTCTTTGATCCACCTACATAATCTCAGTGCAGTCTGGAATATTTTAAGCCATCATAGTTGTTACAGAACTTACAGTAAAGTGTTAGTGTTTATGGCACAGTGGTTCTGAGACTATTTGCTTCAATATAGCTAAATGAGAGAATCTGACTCATTCTCCATTTGTGCAGAATTTAGGTAATTAGTGGGGGCATTTTTATTTAATTATTTTATCTTTTTACTTTTCATTATGAAAATTTTCAAAAATATACAAAAGCAGAGAAAATTAGATAATAGACCCCTTTGTATCCATCACTCAGCATTAACAATTACCAAGACATGGCCAATCTTGCTTCATATGTATAGACCCATACCTATTGTTAAGCAATTCCCAGAATCATTTCATCTTTAAATATCTCAGTATGTCATAATGAGTGCAGTGTGCACCGTCTGGGGGATGGACACGCTTGAAGCTCTGACTTTGGGGGGGAAGGGCAATATACCTAACCTAAACATTTGTACCCTCTTAATATGCTGAAATAAGAGGAAAAAATCTCAGTATATGTCACTTTAATTTGGGGGGAATAACTATCAGATATCATCTTTACTAGAAGCAGGGCAAGGTACCATTCCACCTGCTTGCTGAGAAACTAAAGGCTATCCACTAGTTCCTTTTCAGTAGACTGTCAGAGGAACCTACATACCTTCCCATTTCCTTAAGTTCCAGTGGAAATGACACATCATCCACCATCCCCACCTTACTCCCAGCCCCACCCACCTCATCCCCACAAAAATCACCTCTTCAAAGCACTGGCTGTAATCTCAGGCCTTACTGCCCAAGAAATCTGGAAATTAGAATGGAATTAAGCTTTGCTAGAATAGGAGAAATTTATGGAATGATAAAGTTGGAAGGAGCTATAATGGGTAGATTATCCTTTTCAATTTACAGATAAGAAAATCGAGACAGAGAAGTGAGGAAATTGATTCACATTTGAGCTTTTTAAAATGCAGATCCAATTATGTGACTTAGTCGTTTAAAACTATTCAAGTGTTTCCTATCACCCTCAGTCTAAAGTATTTAATATGATGGACACTTCACATTCTAGGTCCAGCTGCTTCCCCATCAACACTGAGCCCTCAGCCCTCACCACTTCTTTCCCCAACAACCTCGCTCTACGTCCAGACATAGAGCTTCTTTGTGATCCCCCACCTGGCCAGTTCCAGTCTGCCCTTCATATCGCTGCACGGATAGCACTTCTCCCAGGAAACCATCAAGTTTCTCAAAACCAGGTTTGGTATAATTTCATGAGGTCCCATAGAACACTGTATATCTTCTAACACAGCACTTACAACACTGAATTACCTGTTCACATGTATGACTTCCCATACCTGACTGTATGCTCCATGGTGGCAGGGCCATGTTGGGCCCTGACACAGTGCAGACACCTGACAAAGATGTGTTAAATGAATGAATGACTACTGCCACTGGGAAGAGTCAGTGCATGACCTATGGGAAGGTGAGCCATATGCTGTTCAGCACCCAGTGGAGGTTAGCCTTTGCACTTGCTACTGATTAAGGCCACAGAGATACTATCTACGTATAGGGGACAGTCAGAGCTATCAGCATTCCATCACATTGCCTAACATGAATTCAGCCAATAAAGTTGTCACTTACTGCTATTTTCAATTTATATTCAATCAAAATAGACAAATGTAGATTTATAGCCTTTCGAAATTATTTTAGTTTAAAATTTTGATTTTATTCTTGACCTAAGTAGGAGATTTATACACTCCAGAGCATTTTTCTGAGAGATTTATGGATCGTCATTTTTAAAGAAGATTTCCTTTTGGCCCTAGGTTATTTATAAAGAACAGAAGATGACTCTTTTGTCTTTGCCTCTGAAATCACTATGCCCATGTGGTATAGAGTTTCAGTCCCCAACCCCCTACCCCCCAGCCTCGGTCCAGTACTGGTCCATGACCTATTAGGAACAGGGCCACACAGCAGGAAGTGAGCAGCAGGCGGAGATAAGCTTCATCTGTATTTACAGCGGCTCCCCATCACTTGCATCACCGCCTGAGCTCCCCACTTCCTATCAGAACAGTGGTGGCATTAGAATCTCATAGGAGCTTGAGCCCTACTGTAAACTGTGCATGTGAGGGACCTAGACTGCAGGCTCCTTATGAGAATTTGTCTGAAACCATCCACCCCATCCCACCCGGGTCCGTGGAAAAATTGTCTTGCATGAAAACAGTCTCTGGTGCCAAAAAGGTTGGAGACCACTGGACTATAGGCACCCATGTGTCAGTGAAAAATAAGAAGTTTTCAAAAGAAGGCAGAAGATTGCAAATTATAAGAATGAAATGCCCAAGTAATGGCAAGTATGCTTTAAGCTTATTAGTACAAAGATAACAATGGCAGAGCTTTTCTATCACCTGTAAAAATTTGGCTACAAGATTAGAGAGCACAGTGGTGTTGGGTTTCAATTCCAAAAGGATTTACTGAGTGTTACCATGGGGTGAGTTCCCTTATCCTCAATCCCATCAGAAGTTTCAATGGAAAGCTATCAGGTAGGAGGAAAAAATAGCAAAGAGCTAATTCAGTAAAACATAAGTCAACACAAACCCAATTTACTAGAACTCTTTCAGTGTGGTGGTTAAGAACACGGGCTTTGGACAGACGGACCTGGGATTCCAGCCTAGATGTCTGAACTTGGGCAAAATATATAACTTCTTTGAGCCTTAGTTTCCTCATTTCCTGAGATATTACCCTGCTGATTGGCTGTACAAATTAAGTTAGCTAGAGCAGATGTAGTATACATTTAGAGCAGCACTCTTTTTTTCTGGGAAATTTTTCTCTGTAGCTGGAGTTAGTGCTGCCATAGCCTAGGTGTGGATACCTAAAACCAAACTAGGTCAACCATGGCCTTTTCATGGGACTTCTCAACTTAAAATCAAAAAGAGTAAGTCTGAATCCTTCTCTATTGGAAGGATGACACATAGATGTAGCCATATATTCTGACATGTGGAGATAAGTGATCTGAGAGAACAATGTTGCCAGGGAGGGAGAAGTAAATTTGAGAGAGGAAGAAAGGGAGAAAGAAAGACACTGTTAACATCCTAAGAATTCGGGAGGCCCAGATGTACCCCTACCCTTTCCACAGTTACAAAATCCTCCTTTTTCAATTCAGTTAATTCACACTGCATTGCTTCACTTGTAATCAAAGGAATCCTACCTAATACAGCACTTAGCCCAATGTCTGCATCATTGTAGCTCAGTACACTGAAGTTGTTATTATTTGCTCACATAATTGGATTATCACTCCCACCCTACTTCTTTGTTACACATAAAAATTAAGATGCCTAAATAAAAGCCTACATTAGAAATTTAGTAAAAATAATAAGCTTTGTGCTATCACTTAGATTCCCTATATAGTCAATTAAACCTTCTACACTTTTTCTGGCTATAACTAACATTTATGCTGTACTCTATGGTTTACAGAGAACTTCTATGAAGCATAACATTGTCCAGTAGCGATATAATACAAGCCATGAATATGAGTCATACATGTCATTTTTCAATTTCTAATAGCCAGAATAAATAAAAAGCAATAAGTATATTAAAAGAAATAAAAAGAAATAGCTGAATTAGTTTGAATAATATGTTTTCTTTAACTCAATGGGTATAATATATTGCCATTTCAATACATAATCAATATGGTATTTTATATTTTTTTCATACTGTTGGAAATCTATTGTATATTTTGCACTCATAGCACATCTCAATTTGGACTAGCCACATTTCAAATATTCAATTGCCACTTATAGTTATTGGCTGCTATATAAGACAAATGTTTTCATCAGTCTTCACAACAACTCTAAGAAGAACAAAGCTTCTGTGATTATAGATGAGAAAATTGAAACTCAAAAAAACTATGTAATTTTTTTCACAGTCAACAGCTAATCAGTGCAAAGCCCAGGCTCAAACCTCGGCCTCTGGCCTCCACATTTTATGCTCTTTATCTCACTATGTTACCTGCACAAGAAGAACTGATGTTCAACACAATCTTGAAATGCAGCCAAATCAATCAAATAAATAAATGATGACATGTTCACCTATAAAATGAGAAGCTTGGACAGGTGGGTGATAGGTACAAGGATTGCATTTTCTGTATTTTCTATTAGAGTTTACAGGTCAGCCTTCAAGAGGAAAAATGGGCATTACTGGCATACCTTAACCATTATCACTTTCTCTAGACCTTTTCACAAAATCCATTCATTGAATTTTCCTTGTAGCAACAAATGAATTCCTTGTTTTGGTACAAATTAGCCCTGCAAATTAACAAGAAACTTCCTTGTTAGTCAAGATAACTGTGTGACAATGCTTAGCACAGTGCCTGAAACACAGAAATTTTTGTTTGTTTACTTTGCATCATAGGGTAAACATATTTTCAAGGAAAATTTAATGCCTGGGAAAATATGTACAAGATAATATTAAGCAACACTAACAGAACATAAATTTGATTTTAAAATGTAAATTATATTCTTTTAAAAAAAAAGAAAAATGTCTGCTTCTGTATGTGCACAGACAAAACAATAGAAGGAAATACACCAATATGTTAACAAAAACTATCCCTTGATAGTAGTATTAGTAATGACTTAAAGGATGTTTACTTATGTATGTTCTGAAAAACTGTTTGCAAAAATGGCTGCAGTCAATCACAGCCCACCCCCACTTGCTACCATTCATACCACCTTGCAGTACTAACTTTACATTTCTACTCTACTCAGGGCAACAGAGTGAGACTCTATCTCAAAAAAAATAATAATAAAATAAAATGACTTTACATTTCTTCTCACCAAGATGTAGAGTACACTTCTTCCCTCCTTAAATCTAGGCCGGCCTTGTGGCTTGCTTTGAACAACAGAAAGCATCATGGATTGAATGTGTTCCCCACAAATTCCTATGTCGAAGTCCTAAACCTCTAATGTGATGGTATTTGGAGATGGGGCATTTGGGAGGTAATTAGGTTTAGATGAGGGTGGAGCCCCCATGATGGGAGTAGTGTCCTTATAAGAAGAGGAAGAGAGACCAGAGCTCTCCCTCCCTCTCTCCACCGTATGAGGACGCAGTGAGAAGGCGGCCTTCTGCAAGCCAGGAAGAAGGGAGGCCCTCACCAGAAACTGAACTTGCCAGCATCTTGATCTTGACTTTCCCAGTGGCCAGAACTGTGAGAAATAAATGTCTTGTGTGTAAGCCATACAGTCCACGGTATTTTGTCACCGCAGCTCGAGCTAAGACAGGGGCACAGTGCTGTTGTACCAGCTCCAAGCCCAGGCCCAACAGCATTGGTGAACTCCTGCTTGCTCTTTTGGCTTCTCTTCTCCTTCTCCAGGAGAACGAGCCCACGCTAGTCTCCCATAGGATGGGAGACTACACGGAGGAGCTGGCCCCGACATTCCAGCTGATGCCCCGGATGAGTGTGAGCCCCACTGACAATAGCCGAGCTTGCCCCAGATAGAACTGCCCAGCTGAGCACACCTGAATTACTGCCAGCAGAATTGTGAGCTGAATAAATGGGTGTTGTCTTGAGCCACCAGGTTTTGGGCTGGCTTATGATACAGCAAAACCTAATCAATACATATGTGTTTTCCAGAGTTTATACAATGAAAAGCAAAACATTCATTTAAAAAACAAACTAAATGACCTTCTTTGTAAAGAAGGAAGGAAGAAAGGAGGGGAGGGAGAGAAGGAAGGAGGAAAATAGGAAGGAAAGAAGAAAAACATAAACACAATGGACACGCTTGAAGCTCTGTCTCCTGGGGGGGAAGGGAGAGAAAGGCAACGAACGTAACCTAAACATTTGAACCGCCACAATATGCTGGAATGAAAAAAAAAAAAGAAAAAGAAAAACATAAACACAGATCTGAGCTCAAATCTTGGCTCCACCACCCAGCAGCAGCATTAGTCTAGTTATCCAAAACTTACCAAAGTTTTCTGATATTAGCTACCTCATTGAATTGCTCTTTAAATTAAAAGGGATAATATTTACAGCATCCAGCAGAGTATCTGACACTTACTGGGCACTCAGTACACCTCATGTCCCTTCCTCACCTTCTCTGTCCTTGTATTCCCAGCAATACCTACATTCTTATGGTTCAGCTTGCTCTCGCTCAAGCGTGCAATGCTGTAGTGCACATTTTAAGCTTAATTCATTTTCATCTCCTTTCCCAGGCAGAACAAGCCGAGTGACTCAAAATCCATTTAATTAGACCCTTATGTACCTTTCACTTTGGAGAAAATGTTAAATAACAGGAATGCTATAACTTCGTTATTAACTTTTCCTTGAATATTTTACTGTGAAAATTTCAAACATACTAGAAAGTTGAAAGAATTTCACACAATAAATACCTACATATCCAATACCTAGATTCAATAGTTAAAAACATTTTGCAAGTTTGCTTTATCTAGATATTTGGGTTTTTTTCTTATTGCTGAACTTTCTAAAAATGAATTGAGGCATCGTGTTCCTTCACCTCTCAATTTCTCATGATGCATTTCCTAATAATATTTTCCTGCACAACCACAAATTTAATAATAATTCCCTAATGTCATCTAATATCTAGTCTAGGCCTGGCATGGTTGCACACACCTGTAGTCTCAGCTACTCAGGAGGTGAGGCAGGAGGATTACATGAGCCCAGGAGTCTGAGGTTGCAGTGAGCTATGATGATGCCACTGCACTCTAGCTCAGGTGACAGAGAGAGATACTGTCTCCAACAAAAAACTTTTTTAATAAAAAAAAAAATCCAGGCCGGGTGCGGTGGCTCACGCCTGTAATCCTAGCACTCTGGGAGGCCGAGGCGGGCGGATTGCTCAAGGTCAGGAGTTCGAAACCAGCCTGAGCAAGAGCGAGACCCCATCTCTACTAATAATAGAAAGAAATTAATTGG
>CAUYRT010080957.1:0-13596 GCA_963574885.1 Lepilemur ruficaudatus
TACCTTCTCTCAATCTTGCTCAACCTGCTCTTGCCACACTTGTTTTCGGCTATTCCTAAAGCACACCTGACAATGTCTTGCCTCAGGGCCTTTGCACCTGCTATTCCCTTTATCTGAAATGCTGTCTTCCCAGATATTCCCATGGCTTTCTCCCTCACCATCTTCAAGTCTTTGCCCAAGCATCACCTTCTCAGAGATGCCTGAATTGGCCACCCTATTTAATGTCCTCTTCTCCAGCACTCCCTATCTCTACTTCATTTTTGTCAGTATCACTGTCTCTTTCTAATACATCACACGGTTTACTTCTTTATTTCTCGTCTCTGCCTCACTAGAAGGCATGCTTCCCATGGGCAAAGGTTTTCATCTGGTTTCTTTGCTGCTTTATCCCCAGCATCTAGAACAGAACTGGGCATACTGCAAAGGGCTTAGCAAATTTTGTTGGAAAAATAAATGAGTGAATGAATCCAAGGTCTTCGTTTTATGGATGAAGAATGTACCCAAATTGTCAAGAGGCTTGAAGGCTCACAGTCCACTTGGCAGAAGAGCGAAGCTGAGATTTCTAACTTACAGACTCCTTCTTCAGTGCTCTCTCCCCTTTACTGTGCTCCTTCCTGAAGCCCAGTCTCAGGACTCATGGGAGAATCAGTTCTGCTACTGCTTAGTTCCTTCCCACAAAAAGTCAAAACTGTGACCTTGCAGGGGGACATATTTCATTTGCAGCAGAGTCTTATTTTCTGCAGCAAGCAAATAACCCATATCTGTCTCCTCCAACAGTAATTTCTCAATTGTTTGGTTTGCATTCATTTAATGAATGGGTTGAATGTTTTAAGGTGAGCTCACAGAACACTGTGTAGTGTTTGTGCTCTTCTCAACTTTCCAATTTGGCCTGCCTAAATCATGATTTGTCTCCCTTATTCTTTAATTTTCAAGTTACATGTTTAAATGTGGAAACTAGAGACATCCAAAAGACTTTCTTTCACATTCTTCTGTCTCCTTTCCCCTTACAGGGCATGGAGATGCTCTGGTTAAGAAGATGATCTAATCTAGGGCACAGAAAAGTGGCTATCATAAAACTTTTGAAAAATTCCCACAATGGTCATTAAGGGGGCAGATGGCTCTCTGTGTCTTAAAAAATACCGAGAGGTCGCATTTCTTAGCCCTCCCCTCCCCTGCCAGAGGGCCCTAGGAATGGTTTGGAAGTTAGAGAATGAACAAATGTGATGGGGAGCAATGATTCTACTCTGCAAAATAATATCAAGTGCTTTCCACATCGTGCTCAGTGGGCAGGACCTGAGGTTTTATTTAGTACAATGTTTTTCTTACTTAATGTGAATGTAGACCAAAAAGCTGCTAAATGGAAGCCCCCAGGTCTTATTTAGCCCGTAGCTGTGTTTTGTTGGCTCACATGATGTTTTAAAACAACTCTTGCCTGTATTTAACATCTTACATGGATTCTCCAGCGCCTTTTGGAAGAACACACAAAGATCTGGCAACACCGAGCCCAACCTCTCTAAGAAAGAGATCATCAAAATGGATCAGCAGTGGATCAGCCTGGATCAGCACACTTAGCAGACCTGCTGGGGCGGGGCCCCACATTCCGTGTTTTAACAAGCTTTATTCCTATAGTCCTTAAACCAGCCTATGCTGTCTCTCACAGTGGGTGATTGTTCTTGTGTTCATATCTGTTTCAAGAGTTAACTGGTGGGTGAACAGCAGGGACAAGTGAAGAAGTACATCAGCACCTTTCATTGTAGGGGATCTCAGGGGAGCCGAGACCAAGACCTGCAGAGTTAAAGGCTTTTCCATACTGTTTGAAGATAGCTGAGGGCCAGGTCGATGTTTGGTTTTCCTGATGCTGAAGACTGAACAAGTGAGGCCTGAGAGTTGTGCTCAAGTGGGTGTTCAGGTTCAGGGTCTGTAGTTGGGATGAAAGGGGCTGGAGTGAAGATGAAAGTGACCAGGTGGGTAGAGAGACACTCTCCTGAACGGGGCTAGAGGTTGGCATGGTGGAGATTTTCAAGGAAGCCTCAGTCGTGGAGAGAGTTGGGAAGCAGTCTAGCAAGTGAAGTGGATCCCCACGGGGACGTCTTCTCCGGGTTTTACTTCTATTCTCTTTCCCTGGGCCATGAGGCAGCCATATTTATCATCTTGGTTGTTTTTTTCTCTCTTCCTCTGTTTTCATTTTCTCTGCTGATACCTCCAGCCTTACCACAAGTCATGAGTGGAGTACTGTTGGGGTTAAGGGCAGGAGCATAACGGGAAGGATGGAGACATTCATCACCTCCCTGCAGCTCTGCAGAGAGGCCAGGCACTCCCAGGGACTGTGGCCCAGGAGTTCCAAGCGGTAGCAAACATGGACATGTCCATTGGTCTTCGGGGAAGCAGGAGGTGCTGGGAGAATCGCGCAACTCAGAGCACGCGTGAAACAAACCACCTGTTTCCCGGAGTCATCAAGAGAGGCCCCCTTTGAGGGAAGGGGGGCGTTGATCTGCTGATCGTTGGGGCACACGGGCACATTTTCAGTCCAACTATGGAGAAAGACCTTGAAAGACACAGTTTTCTCCCTATGTCCCCCTCTTAAAGGATTCACTTGTCTTAAGGAATAAATTACAAATTCAATTTCAAGTAATTTAGGTAAGAATTTTGAAAAGCATGCAAATCCGGAATAGTATCTTTAGGGAAGTTTAAGTCCTCGTTCTAATTTTAAATTTCTAATTAATCCAAGAGATTTCTCAGAAATCTATGATATTATTGTAATTGGCCACTTCCTTCAAAACTTTGGCCTTTTCTGACTGAGACAAGGAACAGGCAGGTAGGTGCTACTTTGGGCATTGCTGCGGTATTGCCTAACTGAGTCAGGAAGTCTCAAAACAAAGTTTCAAATTACCCTGATCAAAACAGGATGGGGGCAGGACAAGTTCCAATTACTTCGAACAAAGATGGTGAAACGCTGCCCCTGCCGTGAATATTCCTCTCTATAGAAAGGCAGCGGGAACCAGTGAGCCAGTTCTCTTCTGCAGGGAGAGCTAGTCTCTCTGCTCTGTCTGTGGAGTAGACTTTCTATAGTTTCTGATGAAATTTCCCTTTCACTTTGTACCATCTGCTCGCTCCTGAATTCTTTCTTATGCTAAGCCAAGGACCCACTAGGACTTCAAGTGGCTGCCAGCATTGGGAGTCACTTTCCTGTATCATGACCAGCCCATTAGAAGATAATTCCCTTCTCCCACCCACACACTCCCCGTCTCCTCATGCTTTCTTCTTCCACACAGATCTCCATCTGACATTAAGATATGTTTACCATTTAATCTTAATTTATCTGTTTACTTCTTCTAGAATGCCGGCTCTCCGAGGGAAGGCCTTTGTTCACTGCCATATCCCTAGCACAGGAATTGTGGCTGGCACAGAGAAGGCATCCAAAAAATGAGAGTTGAATGAATGAATGAGCTGGAATCCATTTATAAATGATTTTTTTTGGTAAACAATTTCTGGAGACATTTGACTTCCGCCAGGCATTCTGCATAATAAGGGAAGCTGTCTCCTTGGGTGCTGGCACTAACACGAGGTATTACGCACATTAGTCACAGAGATTAAATAGAGGGTGTGATGTTATGAGACAACACCGACAATTAGAAGCATGAAAAGTAAGTTTTCTGAGTATAATGGTATTTGGAAGCCATAACTTTCTTGCTGAGCAATTTCTGTGGGGGAAAAAAATACTCTACAGAACATCACAGCCAGGGAAGGCAAAAATATTCTCCATAACTTCATTAATTATACCGGGAACATCACGTAGCTGCTGGAAAAATCTCTATAGATGCACTCCTGATGGGGAATATTACAAGGTTTAGAAATCAAAATCCCTAAGGAAAAGTATTGGGTAGGAACCCACGGAGAGGAGGAAATTGAATATATTTTAAATATGACTGCACAAAAGTTTAATGCAATTTAAGATATGCAGATGGATATGTTATGTAAAAATCTATGTTTACTCTTAGTGAAACCTCCCTGTAAGTCACTGTAATGTATTGTAGGTTTTTAATAGAGATTTAGTGAATCTCATGAATTGGTTATTTTTTAAAAGGGAATAGGGTTACATTTGGGGAAAGATATTTGAAAAATATTTTGTGAATAATTTAGAATTTGTTTTTCTATATTTACCCATCTATCCAATCACCTAGCCACATACTGAGAAATGAAGTATATACAATTCAGAAGTTTACAAGCAGGATACCAGAATAACTATTGCAGGGCAGGCACAATGCTGTCACGTAGACAATGTTCATTGAACTGAAATCTCTTCAAGTGCAAATTATTCTACAGAAGTAAATGGGTAGCTTGGTTCGTAAAGAGAGAAACAGATTAGGTTTGTAACACCCTTGGAGAGAGAAGTTTCTAAAGACCTTAGGATATTAAAACTGGTTGGCATCTAATTCATTTCTTCATAAGAATTGAAGTTGATGTTATGTAAATGTTCGAAATAAACCCTTGCCAATAATCAGTAATGAATTAGAAAGCAGGCCAGTATATCCGGTGTAGCTTAGAAAATTGTCAGAACACTAAGGGTTAAAAAATACAGATCACAATGATCAGACAATACACACTGACCTGAAGTAACCCTGGAGTTGTGATCTGTGACATGAGATGCTCTGTAGGGGAACATATAGGATATGTAGACTTCAAATTATTCTTAGATTCATATTAACTCTTGAAATAAATTATGTGAAGGATAAGAATCATCACTAGTATTCTATAAACTATAAACATGGAAAAAGAAAGCTCTTCTTTAAATATGTTCATTTCAGTATTCTTGTAATGGCAATTGGATATTTCCAGAGAAAGCAACACACTTGATTGAGCCCAGGGGTCCTAGATGTTCACAACTTCTTGCTTACTATATTGTATCCTATAGCTAGTTATTCCTGTATGTATCTGAAAGGGTCACTCAGCTCCTTAATGGAGGTGCCACATCTCTGTAGTCCAATACTGAATAAATATTATTTATTATTTTTACTAATTATTTTTAAATTATTTTATATTTTTATTTTTTTCAATCTTTTATGTATTAATTGAGCAACTACTACATGAAAGTGGTGGGCTAGGTGCTCTGCAGGGAAAAAGAATTTAAGAAGGTGCTGAAGACATGTGTCTCTAGGAGAGAATTGGAAAGAAGAGGTTGGAAGTGGCATAGGGATGAGGCTGAGAGAGAGTGACTTGGGGTAAGGTAGATGAACTGGAATGCGGCTTTATCTATATTTTGTTTTGCAAAGGAATTATATCAAATGCCTTATTCCTAACGAAAAAACAAAAACACCATCATTCTAAGTATATGCCATTATTTGGAAGTGTTTGAATTACGCTTACACTTGGCAGCTGAAATATTTTAGATGAAATTTTAACACATGTTAAATATGACAAAAATTCAAAGTCTCTCGCAGGCCTCAGTATGACAGCATGAGGATTCAGATCAAGATGACAACCTTTAGAAGTTTCCATCCAGCATACCTTGGCCACCTCTTCCTGGAAAGCCACGAGATTCAGGTGGGAGATGTTAACGAGGTCAGGCCCGTACACCACGGTGATCATGCGGTGCTCTAGGCGCCCGATGTTCCCCACATCCAAAAGTTCACGTAATTTGGGGTCCTGGAAAATAAACGTTGAAACAATTAGTCTGTCGCTAGAGATGCTAACATGATTTCATAACTTCAAAATAACTAGAGTTAGAATGACTTCAAGGCAAAGTTGCCTCTTATTCTTACTAGAAAATTGTATGAATTGAAGCTTCCCACCCCACAATGGCCTAGAGAGGTGAAGCATCTTTCCCAAAGGCTGTGGAGAGAGAATTTTTAGCTCAAAACTTAAGGCCACCAGTCAAGCATATTCGTTCTGTCATTATGTCACACATTCTCTTGTGCAACAATTAACTGTCTCATGAATTGCATGTGGAAAGGAAAAGTCTCTATCCCTCTCCTTAAGTCATGGATACGTTACATTAAAGAAGGTGGTTATGGTGCAATCAGAATAGGACAGTGTCACCCGGGGCTGGGGCAGAAACACCGCCAAGGCTCTCGGCATGGACCTTGTCCAACGCTGAGGACAGACGTAAAGAGGCAGGATGCTAGAGTGAGCAAAAGTGCGATGCCGGCCGGGCACATGTTGATTTCATTTCTATCCTAGAGCGTACCAGGAGTTGGACGCAGGGAATTAAGGAGGGGGATGGGGATTTTTCATTTTCATGTGCAATTCATGGGACGATTGGAGAAAATAAAGGGGGAACTTTGGACATAAAAATGTGTGACGGTATGACAGAAAGAGCAATTGACTGAAGACCTTAAGTCTTTTCAGAGCAAATTACGTTCTTTGGGACATCAATAAATGAGAATCCTTTGGAGATATATAGTGCCCCTGGGAAAAGGAGTTTTCCAAACCTTCAGAACTCAAAACCTAAAACAGGGGCTCGGTCAGCTTGGCTGCATTTATTTTCCTCCCATAGGACAGGCCCCGAAGGAAATGAGAATTCCACGCGGAAAATTAGCATCCAATCAATCACTTAGCAACCTTGCAGCCAGCTTCTGTGCAAAAAATAAACTTACGTTCTTATTTATTTAGCTAAATGCTGGGCCAACACGCCCTGATTACTTAGGCTGGTTATTTTGACCTCTCTTCTGAAGTGTTTATATACACCAGCCTTACAAAGAAAAGAGTGGAATGTAAAAAAAAAAAAAAAAAAAAACCAAGAAAGAAAACAAACAAAACCTTTCCAGCTGAATTACTTTATCTGGTGCCATTAATTCTCTCTTTCATTAACAAAACTTTCTCCTCTGTTTGGCTGCATGAAGAGAAACATTTTCCAGGTAAATTATGGAGACAGAAAAATCCCCTTTCAAAGCTTTGCCTAATGCAACTGAAAGTTCAACTTCACTAACAAGCTGGGAGCTTATCAAGTACATCAAGATTCCTAGAAAGATCAAATGCTACCACAAAGCATCAATTTGCATGACCCAGAAAAGGCAAGACGCATAGTAAAAATTTTATAAAATAAACAATACTAGGACAAAAAGGAAAACACTTAGCACTCTAGCATTAATGAAAGATTAAAGGAGAGCGTTCAGGAAGAATGAATGTTTTGTGAAGGCCGATTAAACAATGATTACCAGCTGTTGTGTGAAATGATTAATTGCATGGAAGGTTTTGAACATCATTGAGACAAGGTTAAAAGAGAAAATATATTTGATCAGTGACTTGTCATTTTATTTTTTGTATACTCAGAAGAGAAAAAGAATTCTCAGAAACTGCGTGGAACTTGTAATTATTAATCACAAGTTTTCAATCAGTGATTACAAAGTCCATCAATATTTTTTACTTCTATAACATTGAATGGGAAGATATTTGGGAATGCATTGACTCTATACCTTAGGCCCTTTCTTTCCTCCCAGTGATAGGCACAAAACTCATCTTCTGCCTTTTTTCTCTCCCAAGCATTTTCTGTTCAGTCTATAGTACTTTACTGCCTAATTCTCATGTCCTTTCAAAACACTTTTGCTTACTTATTAAATAGCTGATTGGTTAAACAGTGTCACCTCTCAGAATTACAGGGACAAGGTGTTGGGGTCAGAGATTCACTGGAATTGTCCTTAAGAGATAAAGAACTCAAGGCAAGGAGAGACCAACCCAGAGGAAATGCTCAGAATAGAAAATAATTCTGGAAAAGAGCTTCTGGGATTCCCACAATACAGTTAGGGACAATTAAGAAGAAGAATTTATAAGAAAGATGGTCAAGTCTTTGTGGTATCTTTGAAAAGTTTTCCCACTAACCATTGTTTATATATATTTAAAAAGACTATTGGCCTGTATCTAATTAGAAATTTATAATGAAGTATTTGGGGTGATGTCTGGGATTGGGTGGATGAAGCAGGCTGGTAAAATAAGGATGACGATTGAATCTGAGGGGTAGGTATTTGAGGATTTATTACGTCTCTCCATCTGGGATGGTTAACATTTCAACAACAAAAAAAAAATATAAAAAGGTTATTGAGCATGAACTGAAAAAATAGTTTTGAGAAATATTTACTCAGAAGACACCACAGTATTTTAAAATCATGTAGTTCTGGATGTAAATGGAGAAATAATTTAAAGTATATAATGAGCAAGTTCCTTACTAATGTCCTTTATTTTTGGTGAAGGAACACAGTGATTTAAACTACATTTTACTCTCTTTTCCACCACTGATCATTTTATTTATCTCTAAAATTGTATCTATTCTTCATCTATTTCATTTTGTTGACACCAAACTTGGTTATGTCAGAGTTCTCCTTTTAAAAACAATTGCTCCTCTCTTTTATCCTGTACTCTAACTTTTCTCCTTTTTTGAACACAAGTCATCATTGAGCATATTGATATGCGAGGGGTATACTGAAAAAGACATGTGTCCCTTCAAATACCAAAAGTCACCCTAAGTCGTTTTCAGGCTTTCAGAGAACAGGCAAAGCGGGGCTTATCTGGAAGGACAAACTGCAAAGGTACCAAGTTTTCAGAGGACCTTATACGTGGAAGGAATTTAACCGAAACGGATCTCTAAAAATGATTGTTTCTGGAGTTTGGCGCTCTCAGGTCTGGGGAAATGAGTGGCTGCATTTCGAAAACAAACAAACAAACTCAAAATAGCAACAATAACAAAAGCCTGTAGACAGTTTGCATGCAAACTACCCCCTCCCTCAAAACCTAGTCTACCAAGGACTTTTATGTCTCAGTGCTTCTCATTAACTGAACCTCCTGAGAAGTTTCCTGAGAAGGATTTACCCACCTGGGTTAACCACCAGACTCAAACACATTTCTCCATCCCTGCAATTGATAGAATTTCCTTGAACTTTTTTTTAACAAAAAAAATAAGCTATTTCCACAACTCTGTAAAACTGTTCAATTTCTCCATTGGAGAACACTAAATAATATAGCTCAGAAAAAAATAAGAGGTGAGGTGAACTTGGAATTTCATACTTTTGCTAAGCTGTCACTCAAGGTCTGCTTTTGGCAGAGAATATCCTAGATGTGTGTCCACAGCTGGAATTAACCAGATCAACTCAGAATCCTGGCAGCTATAATTTAATTCCACTTTTAAAGTTAAGTCCTAGATCAGCTCTGTTCCCATAAGAGTTACAAAATACAGACTGTCTGACTAATTCATTTTCTTTCAATCATCAGGATTTAGGATTAAACTACTTCATGTGTGTTGCAAAGAAAGTTGAGTTTTGCTCTTGTTAAAGCTCAAATTAATGATTCCAATTTTCAGGTAACTGGCCACTGAAAAAAGACTTTTCTACACCTAAGAAATAAGGACTCAATTATAGCATGTGTTACTGTAATTATATCATTTAAAATATTAGAAATTAATAGAAGGAATTAACACAAGTTAGAGGAAGATTTTTTTAAAAAAGAGCTAAATGCCAGTTTGAACCTTTACTCCTTAATAGGACTTTAAAAGAAAAGCTATTATATTTGTATGTCAGATATACACAAAACAAGATATCTTTTCAAGATCTTTAGATTTCATTTTTGACACCAGTAGCATTTTCAGTGCAGAAAATATAGCTTGCTCATTTTTCATCCTCATGGAATATATCTTTATTGGATTTTAGGCTTATTCAACGATTTGTATATTAGGTTAATTTTCTTTCCAGATTTTAATGCCCTAGTCTCCATGTGAATTACAGTTATATAGATGTCACTCGAATCCCTCATCCATATGAAAGATCAAGCATATGAAAGTCTTTCCATTTCCATACAACAGCTAGAAATTAAAGAGATGGACTCCACATCGTGAGTGCAATTCACTCCACTTAAGTGCAATTCATATGGTTGAGCTTCACAGCAACAAAGCTACCTTTTCTTTGAAGGCAGAGTGGACTCTTGCTACATTTTACTCAAATTTCATTATAAAGGAAAGATATAAATCTATGTCCAGGCTGCATCTCCATCGCTAGCCCTTGAATTCAACGTTTGCATCTCAAAAAACAAAACATAGACTAACAAATTCCCTTTGAATCAGTGCCTATCCTCACACCTCTCATTCTCAAGGTTTCTCTCTCTTTTATATGGATGTGATGAGGGATGTCATTCTGCTCACCAAGCTGTACCCGAGGCTTAGGCAGCTCACGTAGCCAGAAAGCCTTTATGGATAAAACACCATCCGCTTACATTGATGATGACTCTGAAATATGATGCTGTGAACATTTTTCTATGCAGAGCAAAAGACTTGGAGAACTTTGCTTGTTCGTGTATTTTTTTTTTCTGCAAGTGACAGATGGGGTGGGGCATCCTTAAATATTTTCCAGCTATTTCTTTAGCTAGAGGGAGTGGAGGGAAAACTGACTATGGCAAAGAAAAGCAACTATGGGTAAGGACTAGAAAGAAAAAGAGCTGGTAGAACACTGCCCTTCTTATATCTCACAGTGGCGTTATCATAATATCATTCGTATTTGCTTTGAGATGGAGTGGTGATGAATTTATAAAGGCAGTCTCCACTCCATTCATGGGGAGCCTCCATGTATAATATAGAAATCTGTTGGTGGAGAAGAGAAACTAGTTATCCTGGCCATGCAACTTCATCCAAAATTGAAGCTGTCAGGCATGAGTTGATTGAGCTAAAGTGAACATACTATTCAAATCTAAAAGAAAACAAAAAAAAATGATTTGGAAGAAATGTGAGAGCACCCATCCAGAAAAATATTCCCCTTGGTCAGAGGCATCTCTATGGAGCTAAAAATTCAGTTATCCTTGGCAGTGGCCACAGAGAAGAGATAAAATTAAAGGAGAATCCCTAAGAAGTAGAATTCTAGGTTTTCCTCATCTCCATGAACAAACCCAGGGTCTGGTTTCTGCTGATTTAACAGCTAGGAAGGAAAGAGGAAGAGGATGCTAGAAGCATTCAGGCAGGCTGACCATAGAAAAAGCAGAAAGATGGGTTGAAATAAAATGCCTACATCCCTTGGCCCAAGTAAATTGGGCCCAGAATGTTGAGGTCCAAAGGAAAGACAACTTCAGAGCTGGGCAAATGTTGTGACTATGTGTTTCAAGAAGTTTAAGTGTCTGAGCTAGGTTCCTATGTTGCAAGACACGTGCTTGGCGTACAGGATGTTTGTTTGGGTGCCTCAGAAGCAGGCTCAAGTCAAAGATTTGGGGACAAGTGTTTATTTTGGAGGCGGTTACAGGAGGCACAGTAAGCGGTGGAGAAATTAAGTCATGGAGGGAAGCAGAACGTGTTAATTAACGGTTAACCAGTTTGGGCAACTGAGGCTGAATCCACTTGGACACAGTGTTAAGAACACACCTTAGGATGTCCCCACGCAGCCTGGAAACTGGAGTATTTATCTGCCCACCCTGGTCCATCACTGGTGGATAGACATTTCTAAGGTGCTAACTCCCTTGCATTTCCATGGCCAGAAAACATTCTCAGGACGATAGGGGAACCTTTTTCAGGTAATCCTGGGGGCAGGCCAATGGAATATGAGTGGCTTGAAAATGTCTGTTACAATGTTGAAGGAGTGACTATAAGAAACAAGAAAATTTTGTCCTGATATTGATTAATGGTCATATATTCTATGGCTGTGGTCCCCAAGCCCCAGGCTGAAGAGCTCCTCCCTCCTTCCTGCCCTCCTACCGCCCCCACCCTGCTGTGAAAAAACTATCTTTCAGGAAACTGGTCCCTGGTGCCAAAAAGATGGGGGACCACTGTTCCGTGGGATCCACAGTTGAAGGAATTTCATCGTATAAGCTACTAGATCCCTCACTGTTCAGTTCTCTGTAGAAATAAAAAATACAACTGCAGTAAGTCCTTCTAATTAGTAACTACGTGTCAAGCACCACACTAACTCTTCTGTGTGCTTTTCCTTCCCTCCCATTTAATCTGCAAACTAACAAGCAGGGAGATAGCTATTCTTATGCCCAATTTCCATGAGGTACGGCAAGGTGAAGTAATTTGCTCAGTTTTATAAAACGGGGCAAAGGGAGATTTGAATCCAAGTACTTCTGATCGTAACCTCTAAGCCCTCTCCATATTGCATCCTGTTACAAAGCATATCCAATTTGATGGGATTTACATAAAAATAGTACAACTGGCAGAATAAACTTGAATAAATCAGCAGTCACCCAAGTCATCTCCTGTGGTGATATTTTAGGCAGCTTGTTAAAAATATAACATAATCCATATATGGAGTTAAAATAGGAAAGAATGGAAGGCAAATGGTCAATTTTAATCATTTGTACACTCATCCTTACTGAAAATAAAAGTGCGTGAAATATGTCGCAATTTGAAAAACAGTCAATGGCCAAAGTAGTTAGCGTCCTCCTCATCTAATCAGTGTTTGCTAAACTTAAAAATTCTTAAGTATAGATAGCTTGTCACTCATGTTTCAAACTACACCTCCAGCCTTTCTTGACATATGCAACCACCTAACTTCCAGCAAAATTTCTATGCACAGCTGTTACCACTGCAGTGCATAGAATCCCCATGCCAGACAATTAGACAACTGATGTGCCTTCCTGTTTAAACCCCAACAAAGACTGTGAAAAGCTTCACATTCCCTTTCAACTTTCAGGGGAGGGCGGTGCTTCTAGGCGTCGATATGCCCAAATTTTAGAATAATGATTTGTTAAGAGAAGGCACAGATACTTTCAGTGAGTTTGTCTCATCTCCCTGGTTGGTGAGTTCTTCACTGATGATATATATATATTTTTTTTTTCTTTTTTTTTTTTTCTATTTTGTAATGATACCTGCTTCCTTCCATGGTACTTTGTACTGGTTACATGTCACCAGAGCGGCTTCTAGAACCTCAGAACATAGTTTAAAATCAAACATACCAAAAAAGAAGCCCAGACAATTCCTTAATAATGACAAACACAAACAATGCAACCTTTGTTTGGAAAATCCACGTCTATGTTAAGAGCTTTGGACACATGGAAGCAGACAGCAGAGAGCCTGCATTCTGCCTGCGTTTGAGTTTGGGTTCTGCCATGTAGAGCGACGTGACCTTGAAAAGTTTTGTTAACCATTCTGTGCCTCAGTTTTCTCATCTGGGGCATGATGATAATAGTAGTGTGCCCTTAAAACAGTTGTTATGGAAAATAAATAAATCATCATATGTTAAGTGCTCAGAATAGCACATAACAAACTGTGAGTACTTGAAAAATAAATCAATAGCTTGAAAATGAAAGACAATATGGGGCACATACTGAACAAATTTAATCTCTTATAGAAACCAGAACATTTTACTATATATATTTATATACTTTTGCTTACTGTGAGGCTTGTTAATCAGGACACATATATTTGCATTTATGTGTATGTTTATGGTTTGTGTATATTTGACCTACTATATTCTAAACACATACATTTTATTTTTCTCTTAATTCACTCTTCCATGAGAAGCTTAATTTATTTTTTTGAGACAGAGTCTCACTCTGTTGCCCAGGCTAGAGTGCCGTGGCATCAGCCTAGCTCACAGCAACCTCAAACTCCTGGGCTCAAGCGATCCTCCTGCCTCAGCCTCCCGAGTACCTGGGACTACAAGCATGCACCACTATGCCCGGCTAATTTTTTCTATATAT
>CAUYRT010080958.1:0-52893 GCA_963574885.1 Lepilemur ruficaudatus
GATTATTGTGCTTTAGGACAATTTTGCCCAGAACCACCCCTTTATCTCTTCATATAAAAATTAACAGTCAGATATTCTCAGTATTCCTGGGGGATAGGCCAGCCTACTTCACTAAGAATTGTAGCATGGGTATTAGAGATGTTGAGCATTTTTTCATGTTTCTTGGTCATTAATAATAGATATTTTATATATTGTATGTAGAACATAAAATAAGTTTCCATGAAAAAAATATTTTAAATAATACTTGATACTCCACATTATACCTGAAAGTGTGTACAAGTTAACAATAAGAAGGAATTCTACGGCATACATATGAAGACCAGCTCCCTGGTCTATAGTCACATCTTGTGTATACAATAGAATAACTGTGACTTCATAGTTTCAGGCACATGAGAGGTGAAAAATATTTGTTGAAATACCAGGAATCTTTCAAGGTATCAAATAGACCTTTGGAGATTTGTCCCATAATATTTCAAAAAGAAATATATCACAAGTAGTAATTGAATTAATTTCCAAATTTTGACAAGCCATTTACAAGAGACAGCACACTAGAAAGCATGGAGTTGGATCTCATGTTTGCTGTGTGAATGGTGGCTCTGGAGGTGTGTGGTACAAAGCTTATGCCACTATATATGGTGGTCTTTCCTGGTTTATCCTGAGCAAGGTATTGAAGCTCTTTGTGCCTCAGCTTCTTCTGCAAAATGGAGATTAAAATAGCCCCTCTATCATGGGGTTGTAATGAAGAATAAGATAATTTATATGTGCAAAGAACTTAAAATACAACCTGGAACACAGTAAGCACTATGTGTAGATTTCTATTATTATGTGGAATTAAATAATATAAAACAATATTTTTAATAATATGACAGATTACAACTTTCCATTTTCTTAAATTCTGAAATGTTAATATTAGACGCTTACACCTTCAACCATGGTATTTAATTTTTTTTCAGAAAACCTTACAGATTTTCAGATGCTTCTTTTTTAAAAAATATCAATAGATAAAATTTTATGTATTTATCATGTACAACACGATGTTTTGAAGTATATGCACCTTGCAAAATGGTTAATTCTAGCTAATTAACAAATGTATTACCTCACATAGTTATCAATTTGGTGAGAGTACTTAATATCCAGTCGACAGTTTTCAAAAATATCATATATTGCCATTAACGATAGTCACCATGCTATACAATAGATCTCTTGAAAGTATCTCTCCTATCTAATTGTGATTATGTATTTTTTGATCAACCTGTCCCTATTTCCCTCTACCTCCTAACCACCCCAGCCTCTGGTAACCACCATTCTACACTCTACTTCTGTGAGATCAACTTTTTTTAGCTTTACACATAAGTGAGATCATGAAATATTTGTTTCTTTATGCCTGGCTTATTTCAGGTAACATAATGTCTTACAGGTTCATCCATGTTGTTGCAAATGACAGTATTTTGTTCTTTTCTATAGTGTTCCATTGTGTATTTATACCACATTTTCTTTATTCATTCATCCATTGATGAACACGTAGGTTGATTCCATATCTCGGCTATTTGAATAGTGCTGCAATAAACATGTGAGTGCAGATACCTCGTCCATGTAATGATTTTATTTTTGTTTGGATATATATCCAGTAGCTCTTTTTAATAATGCATTTCTCTCATATTCAGTATTAACGTGTCTTAAGTATTTGATGTTCTGCTAAAAGTGTTTCATCAGGAAAACTCAAGTAATATTACTTTACTTATAACCAGAGTTAAGTAACTATAATTTCTTTAACTATGACACTTCCTATATTTATATGGTAAGGACTGTACTGATTTATGTTTCTTTTCTCCCAAGGGTGTAAGATAGAAAGAAAGAGTATTCTTCTTCATCTAGGGATTACTCTTTCCTCTCCTTTGTCTTAGCAATAGCAAATATCTCCTTTAGATTGATATCATAAGATGAAATCAATGCTTTAAATAAAATGAGCTTGGTTCTTTTCACACCTAGATAACATATTGCCACACTAATCAAGGCCACATAAATTGATTGGTCTGAGAGTGAAATATGAGATTTGCAGAACTCAAATAAATATTCCTACAGAATATTATAGAATGTTCATTTCATGAAAATCAGTTTCAAGGCAGAGACTTTACTAAAACCAAAACCAAATAATCTTAGGAATGAAAATATAACACAATTGATAAATTTCTCACTCCTACTCCTGAACTCAGTCAAACATTTCTAGTTCAAATCATGTCATTAGGCTAATTTTCTCATGGAACCTGCCTCTTGAAGCCCAAAATCTACTTCCTAAATGGTAGAGTAAAAAGTCAGATTATGCTATAAACATATCAGATGTGCAAATATGAAGGAAGAGAAAATGGGAAACAGAAGAATATTCACAGAAATAAAAGGAAGGGTAAAAACTTATGCTGGCTCCCTCTTCCCAACTAACCAATCTCCTCTGATCCATGAATTTTGATGTATGAGAGAAACATGAAAGCCCAGTTGGCATTTTACCTCTGACTGGTACACATGACATGCCAATTACTCTAAGCCTGACACCCTTCCCTGGCCTAATGATATATTGGCTCTAAGAGTAGAAGTATATAATTTGAATGTTTATAGCTTTGTCTCAGGAACAAACAAAGTATGGTCAGAGAATACTAAGAACACACACTTTAATAGGCCTTACTTCTTATATTTTGGGCAAAGGGGAATACTTATTAAAAGGAACAAGCAAGATTATATGTAAGAAAAATGTTTAAGTAAACTGTAAGCGAAAAGATAACTTCTTAATGTGCAAAATACCCTGTTCATATCAATACTTTCTAAAAATATTTAATATACAGGAAGAAGTGACACAATATTGACAGCTTTATGCATTTACCAGCAGAAAACAGCAACTTTAAGTACCTTCCCAAATGATGCAATTACAAAACCAAACGTTTTCCTATTTTGTTTTCATTTATAAAGAAACTGCAGTATATATTATAAGCCTTATTGACAGGGCAAAGACTGAATGAGAGTCACCTGCCTCAAGTAAAAATGAAGCATCAACAGTATACACTGTCAAGAAAATTTTCTGCTGCAATCAGGGAAATGAAGAAAAAGATTCAGTAAAGAAAGCTCTTCTAATCAAAGTGCTAGAAATTTGTAGGTTTTCTGAAATTTACAGATGTCTGCCTTTTCAGAACACCAACAATCTAAAGGTATTATGACAAAGGAATTGTACTAGTTAGGGTTCTCCTGAGAAATGGAACCAGTAGGATATATATGAGAGTATGTGAATTGGTTCACATGATTATGGAGGCTGAGAAGTCCCCTGATGTACCATCTGCATGCTGGAGAACCAGGAAAGCTCTTGGTATAATGCAGCCTAAGTCTAAAGGCCTGAGAATGTGGAGGAGTGTAAGTCCTGGAGTCCAAAGGCCAAATAACCAGGACCACAGTGTCTGAGGACAGGAGAAGATGGATGCCCCAGCTCAAGAAGAGAGAGCAAATTCAGCCTTTCTCCACCTTTTTGTTCTACTTGGGCCTTCAGTGGATTGGATGGTGTCCACCCAGTGTTATTACCATTGGAAGATAGCAGGTGAAGGTGATCTTCTTTACTGTCACTGATTCAAACACTAACCTCTTCCAGAAACCTCTTCACAGACACACCCAGAAATAATGTTTACCAGCTATCAGGCCATCCCTTAGCCCAATCAAGTAGACACATGTAATTAACTATCTCAAGAATTATAATTTTTTCTTTTTAATTGTGTTAAACATCATCAAAAAAGAAAAGAAGTGCCCATCAATTCATGAGTGGATTATTAAAATTTGATATATGTTTACAATAGAATGCTACTCAATTTTAAGAAATGACAGTGAGCTAACACCACTTATATTATCCTGGATCAAGCTTAAGCCCATTATTCAAAGTCAGGTGACACAAGACCCAAAGAATGGGCCCCACTTGTACTTGCCATCAAATTGGTATTGACTGATTGACACTACGGTGCTTAAATAGTGGTAGTGTTCACTGGGGATTTTGAGGGTGGGGGTGGACCCACATCCGGGGGATGTGGTGAGCACTGTGGAGGGGAGGGGCATGCTTGAAGTGTATTTGGGGATGGGTATTAGGGGTCTTAATGGGGGGTGGGAAATCCTCTAAAACTGATTTATGTGAATAGCTGTACAATTTGGTAAATTTACTAATAACTATTTAATTGTACACTTAAAATGGAGTAAAGACATGATATGTAAATTACACTTCAATAAAGATTTAAAAAAAAAAGAAGTGGATAAATCAAGGCACATTTTGAGTCATGCTAAATGCCTCCACGAAAATTTGCCTATATTAAAATACAACTGTATTCAAAGGTAAAATATTCAGATAAAATTTTCAGAATGTAAAGGAGTCTATTAACTTCATATAAAGGAAATCTTTTTCTTTTAATTCCTTTGTCTTAGGAAAAAAACTGCTTCCACAGCAAAACAAAAAATAGATAAATCAATAAAATTTTTTAATTGTGCATCAAAAATTGGGCACATACAACAGAATGAAGAAGCAACCCATTGAATGGGAGAAAATATTTGTAAATCATATATCTGATAAGAGATTAATATCCAGAATATATAATGAAGCCCTATAACTCAGTAACAGACAAAAACCCAATAACCTAATTAAAAGTGGGAGAAGAACTTGAACAGACATTTCTTCAAAAAAAGATATCAACTGGCCAAAAAGCACACAAAAAGATGTTCAACATCACTAATCATTAGAGAAATGCAGATCAAACCCATAATGAGATGCCAGTTCACACCGAGTATGATGACTATTATTAAAAACAATAGAAAATAGTCAGGTATGGTGGCATGCACGTGCACACCCAGCTACTTGGGAGGTTGAGGCAGGAGGATTATTTGAACCCAGGAGTTTAGTCCAGCGTGAGCAACATAGCCAGAGCCCTAACTTAAAAAAAAAGAAAGAAAGAAAATAATGTGTCAAAAGAATGGGAAGCATTAGGAACCCTTGTGCACTGCCAATGAGAATGTAAAACAGGACAGCCACTAAGAGAAACAGTATGGAGGCTCCTCAGTAAATCAAAAATAGAGTTACTACATTTTCCAGCAATTCCATTTCTGGGTATGTATCCAAAAGAGTTCAAAGCAGGTACTCCAATAGATATTTGTGTACCCATGTTGATAGAAGCATTATTCAAAATAGCCAAAAGGTGGAAACAACTCAAATGTCCATTGATAGATTACTGGGCTAACAAGATACAGACTATATACACAAATAAAATATTATTCAGCCTTTAAAAGTAATAAATTTAGATATATTCTATAGCAACCTGGATGGGCCTTAAAGACATTACGCTGAAATAAGCTAATCACAAAGGACAAATGCTGTATGATTCCACTTATGTGAGGTATCTAGAGTAGTCAAGTTCATAAAAACAGAAAGTAGAACAGTTATTGTCTGGGACTGGCAAAGGGGGAAATGGGGAGTTATTATTTAAGAGGTCCAGAGTTTCAGTTTTGCAAGATAAAAAAGAAAAGTCTAGAGACTCTGGTGGTCATGGTTACAGAACAATTGTGAATGAAGTTAATACTACCGAACTGCATACTGAAAAATGATTAAAATTATAAACTTCATGTTATGTATATTTTACCACAATTAAAAGTTTTAAAATATGTACATTTTATAATTTAAAATATGTATATTTTAGCAATGTAAGCATTCTGTTTTTAGAAATAAGGCAGATTTGGCTATTTGGATTAAATTTCCTTTTGAATCAATAAAAAGTACTGAATGACAAAAATTAATCATACTAAAAGCATTACAGAGTTGATGCTACTAACATTAACTGACTTCCTCTGAGAAGGTTACACACAGCCCTGCTGTCTTGATGGCAGATAAATCCATGTGACTTGATTTAAGCAATAAAAGATGGGCAGAAAGATGAGGTAGGGACTCACCTATGTCTCTTCAACAAGAATGGCAGTTCGCATATAGAACTTACTTCTTAAGTCTGCATACCAGAATGAAGAAGACACGTAAAACGGGACTGTATCTTGCCTGTAGCTGGCATGTAATGTAAATGAGAAATAAGCTATTATTGTTGTAAGATAGGGACATTTGGTTTATCTATTATAATGCTTTGAAATAAACTAGTAAAAGCTGACTTGATGGCCTTATTAGACACTGGGAATAGAATCCAAAATTCAGAACCTGTTTCCAACGTGAGATTGCTGACAGAATAAACTCTCCACTTAAATTGTGGACCCCAAGAGATGTACCTTCGACATAAATATAACCCAGAAGCAAACTATCCACCCTTGGCTCCATCTAATATAAGGAAATTTGCCTTACCACTGGGCAGAGCAAGACATCAAAAATTTAAAAACGAAATAAAACTTATATTACCTCTGTGGATTCAGAAATCTTTTAGCTTACAGAAGTTCTAAATTGATAGTGACCACTAGATGCCTAACAGCAGCTAAAACACATTATCTCTGGAGTAACCCACTTTGATTGCAAACCTCAGAGAAGTCAGCATTAATTTTGAAGGGAAAATGATAAACTCACACTCAAAAGTAATTCAGCATACAAGAAAAAAAGATGCCATGCTTCAAACTGGCAGAAAGAAAACAGAAACAGACTTGAAAAGACTTCAATACTAAAATGCTACATAGTAGCATTACCAGCTACATAGTAAACTGTAAAAGTGATTACTATGTAAAACATTTAAAAGACAAGCTTAAAAGTATCCACAGAAAATAGAAAATTTTCTTTTAAAAACTAATATATGCCTGTGTATACAATTCTGATCAAGATGGGGAAACAAGGATTAGAGTTACACCACTAAAAAGAAAACTGAATAAAGCAAAATGTATAAAATAATTCCACTCAAGACATGGGACATCATACAAGGACTAACTATGATCCCCCAGGCCAGGAAACAAATGAGGTAAGCCTTATGATAGCTGCAGTGCCCCCCTTGAATGTTCAGGTTAGTATTGCTGAGCATGTATGTAATGAAGAAAGTACCTAAGATCAGAGACAGAACCATCCAAAAAATATATATTTTATGTATTTTTACATATATAAAAACATACATATATATCCATAATGCCTAAAACACACAGGTCTGGGTATAGCACCTTCTTCTAACAGCCAGAGGGGAAAATCTCATAATTCAGAGTGCATCAGTTACAATACTAAGAATGGTGTTACCTCAGCAGTAAAAAAAGTTAACCCTACACTAAACATAGGTCTGGTCTTACCTAACTAAGCCCAAAAGCAAGATTCAAAAAAAGCAAACCCTTTACAACTAATTTGACCATGTCCCAGAATAAATCTCAAAAATATTTATAGGGATACAAAAATTCCAGCACATAGCAAGATAAAATTCCTAACATCTGGCATCAAAAAAAAAAAAAATAGGAAGACAGATAACTGGGAAAATACAGCCCACAATGAGGAGAAAAATAACAGACAGGATAGAATTAGTAGAACAGGAGATTAAACCAATATTAGAACTGTATTCTAAATGTTCAAAAAGTAGAGAAAATATTACACATATTAATTAAAGACATTAAGGAATAAAAAAACCCCAAACAAAATTTCTAGAGATAAAGGATACTACGGCTGAAATGGAAAAATGCACTGGATGGTATTAAAGGCAGATTAGATATTGTAAAAGAGAAGATTAATGTACTTGAAGATATAGCAACAGAAACTAGCCAAAATAAAAACAGGGATTTAAAAAGATACACATGAAAAAAAGAATGGATTCTCATGAACTTCGGGACAATTTCAAGTAGATATACATATTTATAATTAGAATGCCTTAAAAATGGGAAATGTGTGGGAGTGAGAAAGACCTAACAATTTTAAGAAAAAATAATAACCCAAGATTTTCTAAATTTAATAAAAAATTTAAACCTGTGAATCCCAGAAGCTCAGCAAACCCTAGCACAAGAAACAGAAAGGAAACAACACCAAGGCACATGATAATCACGTTTTTTAAAACCAATGTTAAAGAGAAAAATCTTAAAAACAGCCAGAGAAAGAAAATACATTACATAGAGAAGAGCAAGGATAAGGTTGAAAGCAGATTTTTTTATCCAAAACAATGCAAACACTGGAACAATATTTTAAAGTATTGAAAGAAAAAAAGTGTTAACTTACAATAATTTATGGTATGAAATACATTTTAAAATAAAAGCAAAATAAATTTTTAGACATACATAAGTTGGAAATATTCATCACCAGCAGAAATTTATGTCTGTTTCTGAAGAAAATCCTCAGGCAAAAGAAAAATAACACAGAATGGAAATCTGGACTCCAGATCAGGAATTCCAGATCTGGAATCCAAATCAGAAATGCTAACTGCATGAGTGAATTTAAAATATTTTTATTACTTAAATATCTTTAAGTAATAATTGACTTCAAAGCAAAAATAATGACAATGTATTATGGAATTTATAATGTATATAGAATTTAAATGTATAACAATAGTACAAAAGCTAGGAGAGAAAAAAATAAAAGTACATTGTTACAATGATTGCATACTATATGTGAAACAGTATGATATGTAAGGCAGACTATAATAATTTAAATATAGATACTACAAATGCTAAAGTAACCACTAAAAATCACAACGAAGAGCTGTACTCAAACAATGAAAAAGAGGAAAGAAGAAGAGAAAAAAGTTACAGAGAAAACAGAAAACAGAAACAGAGCAAATAGATAGAAAACAAATAGTGAGATGTTTTATTTGAACACAACTATATCAATAATCATATTAATAGTAAATTGTATGAGCACACTAATTAAAAGACAGATAGATTAAATTAAAAAACAATAAAGTGCTCTGTATTGGCTACAAGAAATCCACTTTAAATATAAAGATACAAATGTATTAAAAACTAAAAGAAGGAAAAAGACATGTGATACTGATGTTAATAAAAGTAAAGAGCTTGTAGCTATTAAGATCAGCTAAAATAGATCTCAGTATAAAGAATATTATTATGGATATAGATTTTTATTTCACTGAATTTTTACATGAAATAAAAATCTTTATCCATAATAATATTCTTTATACTGAGATCTATTTTAGCTGATCTTAATAGCTACAAGCTCTTTACTTTTATTAACATCAGTAGTGTTGGTTGTACGTAGGTATAGTTGGAGCACTATGTATGTACTCTCTGGACTACTTTGACAGAGTAGGTTTTTGAATGTAACAAGATAAGTCAACCTGAGTGGTAATATATTTTGGGAAATCAGCTCACTACAAATTGTAACTATAAACATTGTACTGTAAATGCTTTGTAGTTTTCCCCCAATAAAAAAAAAAAAAGATTAAAAAAGAAACACACGAAGCAAAAAAAAAAAAGAAAAGAAAGTTAGAGAACTTTTTTAACAAATTTGACCATGGAGGAAAAAGGGAGAGATGCAAACCAAGTAGAGAAGAATAGGGGATGAAAGGACGGTTCATTTTTTAAATATCTGAGTGTGTTTAAATGCTGATGAGAAGATCCACTAGCAAAAGAAACTGTAGGACATGAAAGAAAGAATGATAATTAGTTAATTTTTTAAAAGGATAATTGTCCTAAACATATTCCCTTCCGGGTCCTTTTCTTCTGGACTTCATCTCCACCAGTCTTAGGCACTTTGCCCAATCTCTTTGTGGGGACTCCCCTGGGAAAGGTGACAGCACCACCATCCATGACCACCTGGCCCAGACAGCCCTACCCAACCTCCGGCCACTCATTTCACTGAGCTCATTGATCATATCTTTCTCATTCCGCACGATGGAAAGGGCAATTTATCACTTTCAACCTTGCAATGTGAACTTGAAGACAATGACTTTCAGACAAAGTGCCCAAGTAGAAACCCCACCTAAGGAAACAAAACAACCCCACACTCTCCACTCCCCACACTTCTCACCCCATTCTCTGTGATACCTCCTGTTTTCATCACTTGAAGGCAGCTCTACAGAAATCACACAGCAGCCTTAAAGAAGTGGACAAAAACCTTTTGTTGTAAACAAGATACAGATGCCAAAATGTGTTAAACCTATTTGTATATAATGAGTGAAGACCAGGAACAGTTGTCATTATGGCCTCTGAGCATGTAGGGCAATGAAAAGGAAGGAAGAGAGAAAGAGCTCTTCCCAACGTGCATCTGTGTGGTTTGATTGTAATGGTTGTTTCTCATTCCGGTTGTTTATGAATAATAGTGATCTTTGTTTCCTTAAAGATGAGCTGAACAAAATGATGCATCTTGAAATGATCATTCATTCTGTAGGAAGGGAACATAAGTGAAACCTAAAAGCCTGTTCGGCTGCCTTTATTCCAACCTCCCTTTGTATTTATAGTATTTGCCAAAACATATTTAATCCTATAAAGCCCCACAATGTACATTTTTTGGCTCATGTATAGACAGCCTTACTTTATTGAAAAAAGATGCTGTATGTCTTCCATTTCCAAACAAGCGTCTCAGAACTGCCTGGCTACGCAGGGCCAGAGGGAAACCATGGAGGAGGGTCCAGGGATCTGTACCAGATGGCCCAGCCACACAGGGAATGGCAAGGGAGAGGGCCATGAGACACTGAAAGAAGTTCTGGAAAGTGGCAGTGGGCTGTGATAGCATGATGGTCACAGGACCTGCCTGAGGAGGTCAAGGCTGCAGGAGGAACTCCATGTCCTCAGGAGTTATCCAAATCACAGGAATGGTGGTCCCTGCCTTGAGATGGCCTCTAGACACCTCACATGGACCTGCCACCGACCCAGAGGGGCAAATGCCTTAGGCCGATTAACACTGTTCAGAGTCACCCAAATCAGCCAACAGACATTATAAATGGCTACATCTCCAAATCCTGCCCTGCAGAGAATCACTTTAAGGACCCTCCACAAGGCTGGTGGAAAGCAGTGCTCCTCTCAATCCTGGCAAGTCTCTCTAGGGCTTCATTTTTTTTTCCTTATTTTTTTTTAATCCAAGGTTGCAATTGCTTAGAGACTGGAGACTCCACTTGCCATGCCAGAGTGGCCTTGGGATGTAACAGATGTAGACTCTACCCTTCCTTCCCTCATCCTCTTATGTACATATCTTTTCGCCCCTACTTCCCTTCTGTGTGACCTTGATCTTGAAAAAGTTCCTTTCCCTCTCATCTATAAGTAGGTAAATAATACTCCCTACTTTACAGGATTGTGGTCAAATTTAAATGAATTCATGTATCTAAAGCCCTTAGCACAATAACTGATCCGCAAAGTGTTCAATAATTATTAACAGCTATTACCCTTTGTGTTATTTTTATTAATGTTGCTGTTTTAGCTATTTTCCCAGGATGGCCCTCAAGCTTCTTAAGAGCAGGGATTGTACTTTGTCCTTTTCTGTCCTTATCCACAGTGACAAGCACAGTGTCTTACTCACATCAATAAAAGCTTGTATCCAAAAAAAAAAAAAGAAGAAGAAGAAGAAGAAGTAGTAGGAAGAGAAGGAGAAAATCAGGAAGGAAGGAAGAAAGGAAGGAAAAAATGAGGAGGGAGAGGAAAGGCTATGAAGTAAGCTCACAGGTGCAACTGGGGTAGCTGTGGGGAGACAAAACTCACCTTGATCCACTGAAGTAAAAAGCAATCAACAAAATTAACAGGCAGGACAAAGTCACCTATGAAATTGTTAAGGTAGCCGCTGGCCGCCAGACAAAATGGACTCCCCATGGCTAACTGAGGTGCTCACTGTTAAAACAGAACCAGGTGGCCATAGCTGGGTGAGACAGTAATCAGCTACTCTGTGTTCTCAGAAAAATGTGTACAAATGTCACAGGAACTCCCCTTCTACAATAAACCAGATCGCTTCCTGTTGTCACTGCCACCAGTAACCCCCTTCACCAGGCTTTGAGAGAAACATTATGACAGAGACTTCTGGTTTGGGGCTTGGAAACCACCCAATTGGGGCTCAACTATTTTCACCAATCAGAACTGAACAAGTTTGAATTCTTCATTTGCATAAATGGATCTGATTGACAACCGGGATGAGAACGTTCCCTATTTAAGAAGACCCTTCCTTTATTCTTCAGAGAGCACACTCTCACTTATACTGAAATGCTTTTTTATCAAATGTTATTTTTTAGAAAATAAAGCTCTCCCTTTTTCCTCTGCAGATCTCATGGTCTTTTGTTAACAAAATTGAAGCACACTAGAGCTGGAAAAGGTCAGCTGAGCTCTGCCACCCACCAACTGTGCAACCTTAGCTGAGTGCCTCATCTTCTTTAGTCCTCAGTTTCCCTATCCCTAAATAAAGGAGGCTGAGTGGCATGATTTCTAAGGTTCTTCTTGTAGCAGCATAAACATCTATGCTTTAATGTTAATGTAGCCTAGATGAAGTGGGTCATTAGCCTCTCAGAGATTCCAGTGGAGAGCAGATGCTCAGTATGGACGCATATGGAGGATGCGCAGGATGGGAAAGCTGATGGTGATTATGAGGAGGAAGGAGAGAGGTCCACAGGTAAGACACAGGGAATCAGAGTCAAGTTAACCCAACTCTAGGAGAATAGCAAACTGAATGCTGGTCATGACCCAGGCACTGGGCAAGATATGTTCACATGTATTCTTCAGATCACTGGGTTGAAAAAGCCCCCATATGAGAAAGAGGAGGGGAGCAGAACTCAGACAATGTTTCAAAGCCAGTAACTCAAATGGGAAAGAAAGAGAAACCCAGAAACACAAACTCAAACGTCCTTGACACCTTGGAGATATAAATGAGAAGGGAGAGGCTGCTACAGGTAAAGCTATCATGGGATCATATGACAATATAATTGGCTTCACCATGATGAGGGCTCTTCGTGGGGATGGGTAAGCTGAATTGTGGAGCTAGAACACTTGGTAGAAATAGCTTACTGATAAGCTTTGATGACTAGCGCAATAATTAAAAAGAAGAGGTTGATTGCTGAAGCTATATTTTCTTGCAAGAAGAATCCAATTATAATTCAATTCTAAACTTCATACTTGATTTTAACATCTTCCCACCTCCCCCAACCCCTGTCAGGGACAAAAGGCACCCTCTAAAATACACATGCATCCACTCTCTCTGGCTTTTATTTGCCAGCCTTGGTCTCCCAGTCTTTTTCTAAAAACTGTGTTCTAAGATATGTTTAGTACAAGCATACCTCAGAGATATTGTGGGTTCAGTTTCAGACCACTGCAAGAAAGTGACTATTACAATAAAGTGAGTCACACAAATTTTTTGGTTTCCCAGTGCATATAAAGTTATGTTTAATATATGGGTGAAGGGGCAGTACAAAGGCAATTTATGTAACCAAAGCGTCTGTACCCCTATAATACTCTGAAGTTAAAAAATTTTTTTAAAAGACAAATATATATATATGTATATGTACACAAATATAAAAAATATATATCACTAGCAATGTTGTGTGGGGTTTACAAGAATCATACGTTAAGTAAACATTAGAGGTACAAAATGATCATTATAATTTGACATTCCTATATTTTACATATAGGAAAACTTAAACATTGTTAAATGACTTTAAAAGTATCTGGGTGATGGACACACTTATAACCATGACTTAAGCATTATCAAAGTGACTCATGTAACCAAAATTATTTATATCCCATAATACTTTGAACTAAAATAAAATAAAATTTTGGTATAAAAAAGAAGTTATATTTATACTATATTATAATCTAAGTGTGCAATAGCATTATGTCTTAAAATATATATATATACACACATGCATGTTAATTTAAAAAGAATAACTATATTGTTAAAAATGCTAATGATCATCTGAGCCTTCAGTGAGTCATAATCTTCTTGCTGGTGGAGGGTCTTGCCTCAATACTGATGGCTGCTGACTGATCACGGTAGTGGTTGCCTAAGGTTGGGGAAACTGTGGCAATTTCTTAAAATAAAACAACAGTGAAGTTTGCTACATCAAGTGACTCTTCCTTTCATGAAAGATTTCTCTCTGCCATGCGATCTATGATAGCGTTCTATGCACAGTAGAACTTCTTTCAAAATTAGACACAATCCTTTCAGACACTGCCTCTGTTTTATCAACTAAGCTTATGGAATATTCTAAATCCTCTGTTGTCATCTCAACAATGTTCATAGTACCTTCACCAGGAATAGCTTCAATCTCAAGAAACTAATTTATTTGTTCATCCATGAGAAGCAACTCCTCATCTATTCAAGTTTTATCATGAGATTGCAGCAATTCATTCCTATCTTCAGGTTTCACTTCTAATTCTCATTCTTGTGCTATTTCTACCTCATCTTCAGTTTACTTCTTCCACTGAAGTCTTGAACCCCTCAAAGTCATTCATGAGAATTGGAATCAACTTCTTCCACACTCCTGTTAATGTTGATATTTTTATGTCCTTCCATCAATCATAAATGTTCTTAATGGCATCTAGAATGGTGAATCCTTTCCAGAAGAATTTTTAGTTTACTTTGCCCAGATCCATCTGAGGAATGACTATTTATGGCAACTATAGCCTTATGAAATGTATTTCTTAAATAATAAGACTTGAAATTCAAAATTACTCCTTGATTCATGAGCTAGAAAATGAATGTTTTGCTGGTGGGCATGACAATAACATTAATCTCTTTGTATATTTCCATCAAAGCTCTTGGGTGATAAGGTGCATTGTCAATAAGCAGTAATATTTTGAAAGGAATCTTTTATTCTGAGCAGTAGTTCTCAACAATGGGCTTAAAATACTCAATAAGTCCTACTGTAGACAGATGTGCTGTCATTCAGGCTTGATTGTTCCATTTCTAGCGCACAGATAGAGTAGATTTAGCATAATTCTTAAGGGCCCTAGGATTTTCAGAATTGTAAATGAGCATTTGCTTCAACTTAAAGTCACCAACTGCATTAGCCCCTAACAAGAGAGTCAGCATGTCCTTTGACGTTTCGAAGCCAGACATTGACTTCTCTCTAGCTGGGAAAGTCCTAGATGGCATCTTCTTCCAATAAAAAGCTGTTTCATCTACATGTAAAATCTGTTGCTTTGTGTGGCCACCCTCATCAGTTACATTAGCTAGATCTTCTGGATAACTTGCTGCAGCATCTCCATTAGTACTTGTGGTTTACCTTGCACTTTTATGTTACAGAGATGGCTTCTTTCCTTATACTTCATAAACCAACCTCTGTTAGCTTCCAACTTTTCTTCTGCAGCTTCCTCACCTCTCTCAGCCTTCATAGAATTGAAGAGAGGTAGGGCCTTGCTATGGAATAGGCTGTGGCTTTAGGGACTATTGTGACTGGTTTGATCTTCTATCCAGACCATTACAACTTTCTTCATATTAGCAATTAGGTTGTTTTGCTTTCTTATCATTTGTGTGTTCACTGGAGTAGCACTTTTAATTTTCTTCAAGAACCCTTCATCTGCATTCATAATTGAATTAACTATTTGGCACAATAGGCTTAGATTTCAGCCTGTCTTGGCTTTTGACAAGACTTTCTCACTAAGCTTAATCATTTCTATCTTGTGATTTAAAGTGAGGGATGTTCAACTCTTCCTTTCACTTAAACATGTAGAGGCCCTTGTAGAGTTATTAATTGGCCTAATTTCAATATTGTTTTGTCTCAGGAAATAGGCCCAAAGAAGTGGAGAGAGAAAGGGGAATGGCCAGACAGCTGAACAGCCAGAACACACACAACATTTATGGATTGTTTGCCATCTTGTATGGGCACAGCTTGTGGTGCCCCCAAACAGTTACTATAATAATATCAAAGATCACTGATCACAGACCACCATAACAGATGTAATAATGGTGCAAAAGTTTTAAATATTGCAAGAATTACCAAAATGTGACACAGAGACACGAAGTGAGCTGTGAGCTGTTGTTGGAAAAATGGTGCCAGTAGAATGGCTCAGCACAGGGTTTTCAAAAACCTTCGATGTACTAAAAAAAATGTAATATCTGCAAAGCACAATAAAATGAGGTACGTCTGCATTCCTCAATTTCTTCCCAGCCCCTTCAAACTGAAGATTGAATTGAACAGTCTGCCAGGGGCCACCTTGAAATCATCTGAGTGTGCCACATCCTGTAACCCAGCCCAAGCTCTTAGGAAATTCTTCATCAGCTAAAGCTCTGGGCCCCGGGCCCCTACCAGGTAGGAGAGCTCTTCACAAATTCTTCTTATGGATATTGTCATCCAGTCTGAGAGTATGAGCATCACTCAGTGGTGAATGAACTAGGCCAGCAAATCTTCACCTAGTTTTACAGGACCCTCACCAACCACCTCAAAAGCAGGAGTGAAGGGGCAGGCTTTTCAGTAATCACTCAGGGAAGGGTAACTCACTCTGGGAGGAGGGAGACATGCTTTGAGCCCACTGGCCTTCTTTCAGTTTGTTGTGGGCACTCTTTGGTCATGCTCTTCCCTCCTTCTTTCTGGAACATTATGTTTTTCCACCTTCACCTAGCTTCTACCTCTTATTTATCCATTAGATCCCAGCCTAAGCATTCTCTTGGGGAACCTTCCCTGACCACCCAGTCTGGAACAAGCTGATTTCCACAGTATCATGGTTCTTTATTCCAGAAAACTCATCTCAGTTTACAAATATTTATTCATTCATGTAAATATTCTATACCCATCTCCCCTATTCTACTGTAAGCTCCATATACGAACAAGGAACTGTCTCTTCTTGCCCAATATCTTGTACAGTGCCAGGTGCACACAAACTCAATAAATATTTGTTGAATGAATGAATGAACTCAGAGAGACAAAGAAGAAGGTGCCTAGATTACTCCAAAACTGCACACACAGAATCGAGAGATATTCAGAGGTCCACTATACCACCATCCTAGCCCCAAGATTTTGAGGCTGAAGCGATGATGTGGTTACTTGGTGCATTCCTCAGTTGAAGCAGGATGCCCTCACAGCACATCAGTGACTACTATCTGGATGCTACCCATTCACTCAACACTGAGAGATGCATGTTGAAACATTTATAACTTAATATACAAAGGGCTTGGTAATCCTTAGAAGAACTGTCTAAACATGAATAAAAATCCATTTTAAAATGCTATAAACCAAGTAACCTTGGCCACATGACATAATATGCCTATAACTCCTTAGAGAACATCATCAAAGTCAACTATTAATGTGGAACAAAAGACTCCAACAATTCTAGCACTGCACATTCTGATTTTTCCCAGACATCCACCAAAGGAACAAGATTCATATGAATACTAAAACTTCCTAAAGTGTTTTTATATTAGTATTAAGAACAGATGAAGTGCTATGCCAGAAGAAACACTTGATTCTTAGAACTCTTGAGATGATGGCTGGATTGTGTGATGTATCAATAGTGTAGCAAGCCACAAAAGAGAGAAAGCTGGACATTGCCAGTGAAAGAAAATAGTATTAATACATGTGGAATAATCTGTATGGAACCTGAAGATTACTTAACATTCACCATTTAGCCATTCCTATCCAGCCACTGTTTTTAGCAGGGTAGCACAATATACTGGCATTTTTGTGATCAACAGTTACTTGGCTCTCCTGCTCTGATGGAAACTTTGAAAAGATATTTTAGAAAGGAAGTACATCATATGATGAAAGAGCACAGATTTTGGAATTATAGCAAATGGTCTTGAATTCCAGGTCTGCTATTTACCAGTTTTGTACTATTGGGCCTCCATTTCCTCATCTATAAAACAGAAATGATATTACTTGCTTCATAGGGTTAACACAGTAGTTCATTAACTACGGTACTTGGGCCAAATCTGACTCACCACCTATTTTTGTAAATAAAGTTTTATTGGAACACAGCCATGTACATTCATTTACATGTTGTCTATGGTTATTTTCATGATACGATAGCAGAGCACTTACAACAGACACCATATGATCCACAAGCCTAACATATTATCTGGCCTTTTGCAAGAAAAGGTTTGCCATCCCTTGCTGTAGACTGTGCGTGTGCTATTCCCTGCCTAAAACACATTTCCCTATTTCTCTTCAGCTAGCCAACATCTTCTCATCTTTCAGAGTCATTTCTTTAGAGCAACTTTCTCTTACCTCCTAGATAAAGTTAAATCTCTTGCTGTATGCTCCCATACACTACTTTGGAAAAAACTCATTCCATTTGTAAATACTTGTTCACTATCTGCCCTCCTAACAAAACTCATAACTCCCTCAGAGTCAAGACGATGTCTGCATCCTATATCTTTATTTATAAGATTCCAGTAGGTATTGTGGTTGGTTTGTACACAATCCTAGCCCTCCATACTACTGCTTCATCTTTGGCAGATATTCCTGGCAGTGGTCAAAGTTTTATCTAGTATAGAAAATCCCAGTTCAAGTGAAAGTTACTAGAATGAAGAAACCTTCGAATTCCCTATTGCAATTAACAATGGTGGGATTGTTGGCAATAAACCAACATTGTCACAACGGATGTGCTTAAAGGGCTCCTCCTAGAACCCAACAAATTTTATCAACCAATATTTATCAAACACCTGCTGTGTGAAGACATTATTTAGGTACTGTGTAGGATACAAAGAAATATAATCTATTCAATCCCTATCTTATCTGAGGGCTACTTTCTGAATTCAACTCGTAAGCTGAAAATTTTATATTGGCATTCCCTTTAGAGGACATTATTCTAGATATTAGCATACCATCTCCCAAGAAACCCAACATCATAATATTTCTTCTAATTTAAGAACAGATCAATATTTCCTTTTTCAAAGACCAGATGAAAAAGCTAGTTTGCTTGCAGGGAGCATTACATGTGAAAATAAATTAATTTTTAATGCTATAAACATGCTACATTTATATCAACAGCTATAACCATCCATTGCACGACACATAGAAATTTATCTATAGACAACATGGGCCGAATAATAACAGTAGTATATTAGGTCTATAGAAATGGAATTGAGGCCAAGTGTGGTAGCTCATGCCTAAAATCCTAGCACTGTGGGAGGCCAAGAGAGGAAGCTTGCTTGGGGCCAGGAGTTTGTGACCAGCTTGAGCAAGAGCGAGCCTTCATCTCTACAAAAAATAGAAAAATTAGCTGGGCATGGTTATATGCACCTGTAGTCCCGCCACTCAGGAGACTGAGGCAAGAAGATTGCTTGATCCCAGGAGTCCGAGGATACAGTGAGCTGTGAAGAGGCCACTGCACTCCAGCCTAGGTGTCACAGTGAGACCCTGTGCTTAAAAAAAGAAAAAAGGAAGGAAAGAAGGAAGGAAGGAAGGAAGGAAGGAAGGAAGGAAGGAAGGAAGGAAGGAAGGAAGGAAGGAAGGAAGGAAGGAATACTTAGCTGTGGAGACTGTTATTAATCATTTTCAAAGTGTTTTCATGTTTTAATACTAACCGCAAGCATGTGTCATAGGCATCCCTGGCCTCTGATTTTCCTAAAACCAGAGCCTGAGGCAAGGATTTGGATGCATAGTTCATTGGGGATGTGATCCCAGGAAGCATCGTAAGGAAGTAGAGAGTAAGACAGAAAATAGAGGCAAACCAGTAAGAGCACACAAAAGAGCAGGTTACCACTGTGGGCAACTGGGGCTACATCTCGCTGGCTGCCCCTGAGAGAGTGCACAGAGCACATCGCAGATTGTCCCACTGAGGGGGGAGGAGGCAGCCCCAACTCCTGTCCCACACTTGTTGGGGTAGCTTGTGTGGCATTAAATCCTTGGTACTCTCAGGCTTTCAGCCAGCCACACACACACACTTAGCACCCTCCAAAGCCAGAGAACACCCTCAGGAAAAAATACACAGGAAGCTGTTGGGGTTCATGCAACCTCCAGAGTAGGATGAGGGGAGCTGGGGGGACACCCACAGTGTCTGCTATGCCATGCTAAGAATTCTCTGAGTTTCATTAATCCCCACAACAATTCTATTGTTGTTTATGTTATTGCTATCTCCATTTCACAAAGGAGGTTCAGAGAGGTTGAGTAACTTACCCAAAGTGACACAGCAGATATAGGTTAGCCTAATTCCAACTTCTGTACTAAACTGCATCTGCAGTCTAAGAGAATGAGTGATTTTCCTGGAGTCCCCCAATACCCATCCATGCCACAATTAGAAACAAGACGGGTCACCACCTCTGGCTTGTCACCACATTGTGCTTTTGGTCCTCTCTCACTGAGCTCCATGCTTTGCAAATGCAAAGTCTAGTGAACAGCTGAGCCAAAAACATGTACGTGTTTTTTGACTCAGCAAAGCAGATGATATTTGCTGTAAGTCAAAACACATGTCATCTGTACTATACATTAAGAATCAAGGATGCTCTTTCTACCCCCAGCTGTGTGGAACAACCCAGAAGGAATCTCCTCAGCAAAATCAAAATGTGCTTTGGACACATAGAAGAGAAGGGGCAGGGAACACACAGACTCAGCCAAGTACAGATCCATCAAGGGCTTTGCTTTTCCTGGAATCCTACTTATGAGCTGCAGCACTGGCTCGACCCCATGGACCTGCAACCAAAACAGAATTTCTGAGCAGCAGTGAATGTTTCCTAAGACAAGGCTGGACTCTGGAGAGGAACTGGTGTGGAGTTGTTTGGTGGGGGGCGTACCAGGAAATCATGCTGGGTCAGAATACAGGTGAGCAGTTGTAAAACAAGCCAGTAAGCAAGAATGGGAAAGAACCAATATTTTCTAAGCAGTAACTAAGCATTCAATCAGCTCCCTTGGACATACCTCTCATCACATCCACTGCAAAGGTGAGACTCTAATGGTCAGTCATTTGGACAGGGTCACCCAGCTAACAAGATCAGAGTTTAGATTTAATCCCTCCCAGTGTGCCGGACTCCCAAACTCATTCCCTTATACCTGATGACCTCCATCAGGTGTTTAATGAGCTCTTAACTGCATGCTAGATCAAGTAAGCCACAGGGTACATTCCTTGCAACTAGGACAGCACCTTGCTAAATGTTGTGTACTCAGGGCCTAGCACAATGCCTGGCCCAGAATAAACACCTTTTGGAGTTTCCCAGAACTTCATAGGGGGAAGTTGCTAGGAAACGTATATAACTGTCATTGAAGTGTTTTGTACAAAGGGCCATAGGGGTTCCCAGACCCGAGTAATCACTCTGGAAGAAGGTACAGGAATTGCCAGTAGAGGGACTGAGACACAGCCTTAGAGATGGGCACGACATAGTCAGGGGACAGCGAGTGGTCCCATATGGCTTGAGTTTGTGGTTTGTGTAAAGGAGAAATGGGAGAGAAATATAGAAAGGTTGGCTGTAGTCATACCTATCCTTGAATGTCAGGTTACAGACTTCGGAAAGTTTAGGAAATAACAACAATTAAATCTAATAGGTGTTTTCCTTGTGTCAGAAACTGTTCTCACAATCTATAGCAGAATTTCTCAACCTGGACACTACAGACCTTTTGGGCCAGATTATTCTTTGTTATGGGTGCCAGTCCTGTGCATTGTAGGATGTTTAGCAGCATCCCTAGCCTCTACCCACCAGATGCCAATAGAACATTTCCCCCAGCCTGACGTTGCTAAATGTCCCCTAGAAGGCAAAATCACCCCCAGTGGACAGCCACTGCTCTACACATATTAAGTTATTATTACAACTATAAGGTAATTGCTATTATTAACTCCATTTTACAGGTAAAGAAACTGAGGCATGGATAAGTTATGTAATGTACTCAGTTCAATAGGTTTATAAGGGACACAATCAAGAAACTCGACCAGGACAGGTTGATTTAGAGACTGTGACCTTACTCTATGTACACTCTTTGATATGTTAAACTATACTATGTTTAACATGTCAAAATATTAAACTTCAAAAGTACAAAATACAGTAAGCCTTGGGCTTGCAATTATGTAGAAATTTGTGTGAAGTTGCATGACCACTAATGATAGTATGCAAAATAATAATATGACAAAGGTTTAAATCAGAGAGTATAGAAAGTATAGAAAGCTTAATTTTTTCTTTAATAATGTTAAAGCCATATTTTTAAATATAGAAATATATACTGTAAATTTTTTAATGTATTTTTTAATATAAGTGAAACATTTGATAGAGTCCAGGCAATCCCTCTAACCTTATTTCTCCACCCATTTTCAAGAATATTTGGCTGAAATCAGTTCAGTTGCCACTCATTCTTTGAGACTCAGCTCAGGCATTGCCTCTTTCTCCAGGAAGACCTCTGGCTTCTCCTCTATTCCACTTCACTTCCTAATGTGGCTTAATATGCTCATCTTTACTAGTCAGAGAAGCATCCTACAGGTGAGCTTTATCAAAGTCATAACACCCTCATTTCTTATTCAATATGTCTTTCTTTCCCCCATGAAACTATAAGTTCTTTGAGGCTGGACAAAACTTCTTTCAATCATTGACTCTCGAGCTACCAACATGTCCAGCATAACAGTGGATATGCTTTACTAAATGTCTGTTGAATGAATAAATGAACATGGTTTTGAGGAATCCAGAGTTATAGGCATAATCCACTTGACAGCCCCATAACTGAGCTCTGCTCCTGGGCCGTGGCTGGGCCTCACACCCCAGGCAGAGGACAATGCCCAATGAGTACTGTGAATGCAAAGGACACAGGGAAAGAGAATGAGGAGGTGTCAGTATTGCTCTCCCACCCCACTATCCCCAGCCCACCATGGACTCTCATTCCATTAGATTCCAGACCTCTGCCTTTGGATAGAAACAGAGATAAAGCACAAAGTAGACTAGAAGTGAAAAATATTCACCCTTTTGCTTAATATAGTACTGGGGTGTGTGGGGTCTCTTTAAATATTCAGAGAAACATGCTCTGTGTCTCTAAGGAAGTGCAACAAGGGTCGGGAGATTGGCTGTTCCCTATTAAATGCAACAAACTCTAAAATTAAGTTATGCAATCCTGACTCCTATGTATCAAACAACTGTAATTGATATATGTAGTAACAGCTCCTATTTATCAAATATATACCTCCCAAAATAATTATACTCTGTCTTTAATCCTCCCAACAACCCTGTTATTATCACAACATCACATACCTCTGTCTCAGTTCCTTTATCTGTCAAATTGGGCTAACAACAATGACTGCTTCATAGATCTCATGACTATTAAAAGAGTTTATGCACATAAAGACCTTAAAACAGTGCTGAGCACAGATAAGCCCCCCCATCCATGGTAGTTATTATCCTCTCCAGTTGACAGACCAGGAAAGTGAGACAAAGAGGATACAAATCCCTCTCCATCTTGGTCTGCCATTCTTCCCCTCAAATGATCTACTCATCAGGTTAAGCGTAAGAAAGAAGGAAATTAGTGACCTTAGCAAAGGATCAGGCCCAAGGCGGCTGGCTTCGGGGCTCACGCGGATCCCACGGGCAGAACTGAACTGAACGGGGACGCGCGGGGCACCGCGGAGTCCCGTGCCCGGTGCTTTGGTGCCCTCTGCTGGTCTGAGGACCCAGCTGCTGGGAATTGGTGTGTGCTGGGGGGCAGGGAAGGGCAAGGAACCAGAGTGTCCCTCTGCTCTTTGCAATAAGATCACCCTATTCGTAAGTCTGTCCGTGTTCCTATATATACGAACAAGAATGGCAGGGTTTCTGTGGATAAGCAAAACAAAACTTTTAAGGGAAGGATATTAAAAATCAGAAAGAACTTATGTCAGCTGACAGGATGCTGTAGGCAAGGTATTGCCATATACATTTCCTCATTTAATACACTTGAGGCTGGCGGGGCAGAGGTGTGAGGAGAAGGGCAGCAGAGCGCAAGGCAGAAGACGAGGGGGGAGCCAGATCCCCGGAACATAGGAAAGGCGGTCACCGCACACACGTGCGTACGCACCTATTCTGATGTACTGACAAATGGGTTCACTAATTTTTAGGAATATGTGTGTCCTGATGCCCTTTACGTTTGCAGTTCCCTGTCAGGGAAGCGCTGTCTGGCTGGTAGCAAGCGCAGCGGAGCATGGTAATGGAAGAGGAATTGACTTCTATCGGCGAAGGTCCACCCCGGGGCGGCACTTCGTATAGGATATTTCATTTAATCCAATAAGGAAGAGTCTTCATTGCTATTTTGCAAAGCTCCGAGACGTTGGCCAACTTGCCCACAATCACACAGCTGGCGCACGTGAGGGCCGAGCTTCCCTGCCCTCCGCATCTCACTCCTCTCCCGCGCCACAGTCACGCCGCCGCCGCTCTCAGACCTCGGCCTTCCCTCGGGGCCCCACCCGCGAGCGAGCCAGCGCCGCCCCACGCTGCCAGCCTCTCCTCTCGGAACCAAACTGCCTTTCCGCTCTTCAGAGGCAGACTCCCCTGCCTGCCGCTAGAAGAACAAGAGAAGAATACATCTTGGGAGAGAAATAGCTCTATGGTGAAGACGCAATGGCTTTCCTGGGGTGACTCGGCTGTTCTGAATCATCCAGCGAAAACAAGCACTTTGCCATCTGGTAATTACCTTGGGGCCGAGGTGTCAATCCCCTCTCCTTCATCCTGCCCTCTGAAGGAACACTCTAGCCGCTGGGTGGTCCAGATGGCCAGAGGCCTTTGCACAATGAACAGAGGCTGCTGATACATATGTGACTCCTTTTGCCACAGGAAGTCCTTCCGTGCAAAAATACATTCAGGAAGATTTTCCTCCCCGTAAATGGCTCGTTAGACAGCCAACTTCTGGGAAGGAAAGCATCCAAAGACTTCAGGAACTATCTGTGCGCACAACTCCCCCCAGCATCTCCTTTTAATTAATGTGTCTTGTGCGTTCGCCACCACTACATTCATTCCTGCGGGGGGCCTAAAGAACCGTCTCCCTCACAGGGAAAAGGACAGAATCTTTTGATACAGGTGTTGTTCTATCTCAAGTGGTTTCTCGCCTTCCTCCATTTGTTCTTGCACCCTGACAGTAGCTGTCTGTAGAAACACTCTGTCCTTGGACCTCATACCCGGGGATTTCTGACTCCCCGCCCACACCAGAGAGTCCCTAACAGCCTTTGAGAGGGGGGAAGTCCAATAGAAGGGGCCAGAGTTCACCACTGAGAAAGGGAGGGTTTAATGGCCCTGATAACCCAATTCACACAGCAGCTAGAACTTCTAACAGGCTCCTCGGAAATCCTACACAGCTTCCTGCCAGTCACTTTGTCCCAGACTTCTTTCTACTCACATAAAGAATTAAGAGACAACAGAATAGAATGAGAGGTGGCATAGAGTAATGTTTAAGGGCCTCAATTAGATGGGGGGTACATATTCCAATATACATGACTTGGGACCGTCACTTAACCTCTCTGAGCCTCATTTTCATTCTATATAAAATAAGAATGATAAAACTATTTAAAAGATTTACTATGATGATTCAACTCTTTAATATATTAAACATTTTCCTGGCACATATTAAGCACTTAATAAAAATTTTTGCTAGTGTATTAATATTGATATTAATGTTGATTTTATTATTGATATGTATCAATATTATTACAAAGGTCAAAGCAGTACTCACATATGCCTTTGAGCTCAAAATATACAGTTTGCCATCTATGGTAGGGACTCCCGACTTCAGCAATATTGACACTGTGGACCGGATGATTGATTGTTGCGGGGGCTTTCCTGTGTATTGTAGGGTGTTTAACAGCACTTTGGTCTCTACCCACTAGACGCCCAATAGCACATTCCCTCCAATTGCAACAACCAAAAATGTCTCCTGACATTGCCAAATGTCTCCTGGGTGGGGGGCAAAGTTGCCCATAATTGAAGACCCTGCTCTGTCGTATCCTACACCAGTCACTCAACTTCTTCAACATCCTTTAGTGGCAAAAGGAAAAAAAATCTACTGGTCATACAAATGACTACTAAGTGACAGATACTTTCAGTGTTAGCTTATTTTGTTCCCCACAACAATACTGTATGCCATGCCCATCTATAGGTGAAGAAGCCAAGAAATCCAAGCCTGCCAGTTGCAGAGATGACTGGCACTAGCAAAGGCTAGAGAGTGAGATACAACACAAGAAAAAACAAGACAGAGGCTCATTAACGGGTCGTGGAAAAGCCAGAACAGAAGTGAAGGCCAAGAACTGAAAACAAAAAAGAATAAATGTCACAGAAACCAAGAGAAGAGACCAAGTGGCCGAGCCCAGTGGGATATATTAACTCAGGGTAAAGGGTCTGCAGTCTCTGACCAGAATCCCAGTCAGAGATGCAAGAGACCAGCTGTGAGGTTGCACAGGGCTGTTGGAACCTGAAATGGAAGTCACATCTTCATCTCTACAAAAAGGATCTTTCTGAGTCAATAAAGGTGAGTATGGCCAGCTGGAGAAAAGACAGGTAGGAACTGAGCGGTAACATCAGCCGAACACTACTGGCATTCCAAAAGGATTTGAGATGTATGCCAGGCACCAAGGGTTCACCTGTTTGCATGGAATTTCTACCCTGAAATCTGTCCTGCTGGACTAAAGCAGGTTGTAAACACTAGCCTATTCACTGAGACTGTTATTACTAGATGAGTCACCAAGCAGGAAAGAGAGGGCAGAGGAAGTAGACCAGTGTGACCGGCTAACAAGGAGAAAGCCCTGCTCCCTGAGCTCAGGGGAGAACAGAAGTGAAAACGGGGCTTCCTGCTGGTTTGCTCACACCATCTTGAGTGCTAAGCCGAGCCACCTGCATGGCTCTTTGAGATGGGAGGAGGAGTTCTGTGGCCTAGCTCTGCAATTGACTAACTAGGCAACTCTGAGTGGATCATTTTTCTCCTCTGAGCTGCAATTTCTTTATCTATTAGAGCCAGGTAACAGCACCTGCCTTGAGTAGCTCATTGTGAAGTGTCAAGGAGAGAGAATTTCACGAAAGGTAGCCTAATATCTACCTCAGTTGAAGAAAAGACAGTCTTGAGGACTTATTGTATCACTAAAACAATGAGACCGGGTTTCGAGGGCCCAGCACACGTATTCCCAATCTATGGCAGAACCAACTGGTAAACTATTCCACCTGATAAAACCCACATTCCCTCATTCTCCCTTATCATCCCTGTTTCTGAGAAAGTCCCTCTCTCCCATTGGTTTATTGGAAATCTACTTTCTCAGAAGAGTATCTTGAGTGCAATTCTAAATCAAAGGAAGAAATAAATCCTAATTCTAACCCAACACTCACTATCATCATGTCTTGAGAAAACCCAGCTGTTGTCTAGTTCTAGTCTCCCCACCCAGCTCCCAGCTCCTGGCCAAAGACACAGACCAGAGGAGTTTTCACCAGCCTTGCCAATGTGCACCTTTAGGGACAGAGGAGAAAGACCAGTCTCCTTTTGGCTTTCGGGAATAGGTCCAAATATGTTCTCAAACATGGTGTTCAGAAAATATGGTGCATTTGGTTAAGCACGTCCCCCTTTCATCTCTGAGTCCAGGAGTAGCCACAAGAGGCATTTCATCCATATGTTTCTCATTCATTCAAATGTAACTCACTAAAACACTGCTAAGCAGTACAAGGCCAAGATGGGTTTGCGTGCTATATTGTTTATTAATTTCGTTTTTACTCCAGAAGCAGTAAGTTATATTTTCCTGAGAGCAAACAATCTCAACCCTCAAAATATTTACACTTGAGCCAAGCACAGAACATCCACATTGTACCAAGGTTGAATCGTGCAAAAACACATACCCCAGCTGTAGGAGAGCAGTGATTCTCTACTGAATAGCTTGACAAAAGCATATCCAGAAATTATAGTGGAATTTAACAGTCAGGAAAAAAACATAATAGTGTGTGTCCATAAAACAGAATATAACATGTGACAATATCTTTTTGATTGTTGGGAATGTATAGAAGATGCCATGATTCTCAAGTAGATAGAGGAAATATATAAAAAGTTGTGAAGTGCAACATGTTTATGGTCATCAAAAGAGAAGCTGAAATTTGAAAAACACTGCTGTAAGAGAGAATACTATTTTTGTCTTCCTCCAGAAATTTTAAATATGTTTGATATTGATTAATTTGTTTCCTGTTTCTTCATTTCACAGATAAATCTGTCTGGCTTACAAGTGGGAAATTATTATTCAAACGTTTCTACCATTTTTAGCTAGTCAATTTAGATGTCATCCTATTTCTACCTTCACCATTTTTTAATAGTCTGATATCGGTTTAGACCTTTAATCTCTTTAAATATCAATTCTCATTTTCTTTCTTAAAATTGAACTCTCAGTTTGGTAAAGGAAAAATAACAGGAGATTTGAAGCCAATGAGAATGATTCAGGCTTGGCTCAACCATCTCCCAGCATGGGCAAGTTGTTCAGTCTTTTGGAAACTCAGCTGCTACATCTGTCAAATCCTCATCACTCTCTATCTTGCTTCTCTTGCTAGAAATCTCGTTCATCTTCCTAACACCCCTAAAAATGAAGCTCCCGAATAAGAGAGGTGGATTAACCTGAAAATAGGTCAGAAAAAAGGTTGGGGACAGGCAGGGGGCAAAGAACACAGACCTACTAGACTCAGGACATAAAAGCCAAATTTCCCCAACTTTATGTGGTCTTTCCCAGAGTTGATGACTCTTAGGTTATCAGTGCTATGGCTTATTAAGTAAGAAGAAACCAGGAAGGAACAGAAAATCCTACTTTGGTTCTTTTTTATTATTTCAAAATATTAGGGAGTATAAATATTTTAGGTTAAATGGATCATTTTTGTAATTCTTGAGTCCTGGCTATAGGTGTGCCCATCACCCAAACAGTGTTCATAGTACTCATTAGGTGGTTTATTCCCCTCCCCTCCTCCCACTTCCTCTCTGATTGCTTTCCACTGAGTTTTACTTCCCTCTGTGCACTTGTGTGCTCATCGGTTAGTTCCAATTTATTAGTAAGTACATGTGGTGTTTGTTTTTACATGCTTAAAAAACTTCACTTAGGGGAATGGTCTCCAGTGCCATCAAGATTGTTGCAAAAAGTATTAATTCATCATTTTTATGGCTGAGTAGTACTCCATGGTATATATATATACATATATATATGGTGGTATGTATATATATATATATATATATATATATATATACCACTTGAGTTGATACCCCATCTTTGCAATTGTGAATTGTGCTGCAGTAAACATTCGAGTGCAGATGTCTTTTTGATAAAATGACTTCCTTTCCTTTGGGTAACTATCCAGTAGTATAATTGCTGGATCAAATGGTAGGTCTACTTTTAGTTCTTTGAGGAATCTCCATACTGTTACTCATAGAGGTTGTACTAATTTGCAGTCCCGCCAACAGTGTATAAGCATTCCTTTCTCCCTGCATCCATGCTAGCATCTATTGTTTTTGGACTTTTTGATAAAAGCCATTCCAATTGGAGAAAGGTGATATCTCACTTTGGTTTTAATTTGTATTTCCCTGATGATTAGTGATATTGAGCATTTTTTTCATATGTTTATTGGCCATTTGTCTTTCTTCTCTTGAGAAGCTTCTGATCATGTTTTTTGTCCACTTTTTAATAGGGTTGTTTGTTTTTTTCTTGCTGATTTGCTTGAATTATTTGTAAATTCTGGTTATTAGCCCTTTATTGGATGTATAGCTTGTGAATATTTTCTTCCATTCTGTAGGCTGTCTACTCACTCTGTTGATTGTTTCCTTAGCTGTGCAGAAGCTTTTTAGTTTAATCAAATCCCTTATTAATTTTTTTATTGCCATGATTGACATTGGGGTCTTTTTCATAAATGTTTAGTCCAATATCTAGAAGAGTTTTTCCTGCATTTTCCTCTAGAATTCTTGTGGTTTCATGCCTTACATCTAAGTCTTTTATCCATCTTGAATTATTTTTGTGAGTGGTGAGAGGTAGGAGTCCTGTTTCATTCTTCTGCATGTGGCTATCCAATTTTCCCAGCACCATTTATTGAATAAAGCTTCTTTTCCCCAGTGTATGTTGTTTGCTTTGTCAAAGATCGGTTGGTTGTAGGTGCATGGTTTTATGTCTGGGTACTCTGTTTTGTCCCATTGGTCTATGTCTCTATTTTTGTACCAATACTATGCTGTTTTGGTTACCATAGACTTGTAGTATAGTTTGAAGTCTGGTAATATGATGCCTCCAGTTTTGTTCTTTTTGCTTAAGATTGCATCGGCTATTCATGCTCTTTTCTGGTTCCAAATGAAGCATAGAATTATTTTTTCTAGATCTGTGAAATATTTTGGTAACTTGATGGGGATTGTGTTGAATTTGTATTAATAAATCATTTTGGGTAGTATGGACATTTTACTATGTTGATTCTATCTACCCATGAGCATAATATGTTTTTTCATTTGTTTGTATCTTCTGTGATTTCTTTCTTCAGCATTTCATAGTTCCTCTTGTGGGGATCTTTCACCTCCTTGGTCAAGTATATTCCTAGGTATTTTGTTTTCTTTGTAGCTATTGTGAATGGTATTGAGTCTTTGATTTGACTCTTGGATGACTGTTATTAGTATATAGAAATACTACTGATTTATGTGCATTGATTTTGTATCCTGAGACTTTGCTGAATTTATTTATTAATTCTAGGAGAACCTACTTTGGAGTAGTAGACAGAATAATCACACACATAGACATGCATACACACACACACACACACACACACACACACAAAGATGTCCACATCCTAAACCCCAGAACCTATGAATATGTTACCTTATGTGGCAAAAGGAAGTTGCAGATGTGATTAAGAACAACATAGGGAGATTATCCTGGATTATTCAGGTGGACCCAATGTAATACAAAGGCCCTATGAGTAAATGAGGCAGGAAGGAGAGGGAGAAATTAGAAGATGCACTGTCACTGGCTTTCATGATAGAGGAAGGAGTTGCAAGCCAAAGAATGCAGGTAAGGTGGAAGTTGGAAAAAGCAAGAAAGTGGATTATGCCTTAGAGCCTCTAGAAGGAACACAGCCCTCCCAATATCTTGACTTTAGCCCCATAAAATTCATTTTGCTCTTCTGACCTCCAAAACTGTAAGAGAATAAATTTGTGTTGTTTTAAGTCACTAAGTTTGTGGTAATGTGTTTCAGCAATGATAGTATACAAATACAATTTGGTATTGAAAGCTACATGCTGGGTAGTCAAACCACATTGCATATGCATTCACCAATAGTCTACACGTACCAGAGGGAGCAGAGCAGTCTAACGGATCTGTCTGCCATGAGATAAGCCCTTGTCATAGGATCTGGAAAGCTCCTCATAATCTGGGTTCCCCTCTGTATTAGTTATCTGTTGCTGCATATCAATTTACTCCAAAACATAGCAGCTTAAAACAATACATATTTATCATCACACAGTGTCTGTGGGCCAGGAATCCTGACACAGCTTCACCAAGTCATCTGCTTCAGGGCCTCTCACAAAGCTGCAGTGAAGGTGTCTACTAGGCACAGTCATCTCAGGACTCAGTTGGGAAGGACCCATTTTCAAGCTTATTCAGTGATTGTTGGTGATTCAGTTCCTCCTGGGGTGTTGGGCTGAGGGCCTAAGGTCTTTGCTGGCTGTTGGCCAGGGGCCATTTCTAGCTTTTTGTCACTTGATCCTCTCCAATGTGGCAGCCTGCTTCATCAAAGCAAGCAAGAGTGAGACTCTGCCAGCAAAACAGAAGTCATAGGCTTTTGTAACCTAATCACAGAAGTGACACCCACAACCTTTACTGTATTCTGTTCATTGGAAGTGAATCACTGGGGCCACCAACACTCAGTGGGAGGGGATTAAACAAGGGCATAAATACCCAAAAACAAAGATCATTGAAATCTACCTTACGGTCTGCTATCACACTAGATTTCAGGGAAAGCCCGCCAGACTATGCTTCCCAGTTCCCCTGCAGTGGCATTCTGTTGAGATTCTAGCCAATATAGCATGAATAGATTAATGTGCAACATTTCCGGAGTGCTTTCCCATCCCACCAGCAGGATGCAGACAGGCATGGTGACCCTGGAAGCCTTATGTTAAAAATAGCCAAGCCAGGAGATGGAAGAAGCTTCAGAGGCTGAATCAGCAACTGAATGGTGAAAAGAGGGCATCCCCTTATCAGGAACACCATCTTGGACTTTAAATCAGCAAAAAATCACTTTCTATCATGTTTGAGCCATTACAAATTTGAGGGAGGTTGCTCCTAGTTTAATATAACCTACTACTTGTCCCCAGAAGGCTATGGAGTAGAAAAGGCCATAAGGGATGTGGGAGCAGCACTGTGCAGAGGAACAGGGAGAGACAGAGCAATCCACATAGTCAAGGGCTATTCCGCAGGCAGTGAATCTCTCCCCAAGACACATGCACAATCCACACACATCCTTTATCCAAATACTTAGGGTAAAATCTATCCAAAAAAAATGTAAAATGTTCGGTGTGAATGTACTTCTTATGGAAAATAATAATGGGTAGAGTTTTCCATCCAGCATAGAATGAATTCCATCCAATACATAGAACACAGAATTGAATTCCATCCAACCGAAGAAGAAAAAAAGAAACACCCAATGTGGAGAAAAGCGGGACATCGAAGACAAAGAGAGGCCAGGAAGGCACAGAAATTATGGAGAAAACTGCAGACTGCAGAAGCCATATAAATGGGATTTTAGTCAATTTCAACTAAATCTCCAAGGATAACATAGGCCTAAATGGCATCTAGGCTTCATGTGCCAGTGCTCCAATTGAGGACAGAGGAACAAGGACAAGGATCCAGGTCAATTCTGGGAACATGTATATATACAGCAATCCGTGCTTAGGAAATAAGCAATATAGTAATAGCACTCAGTGTGGGTTGACCCAGGTTGATAACTCCTTAAGTGTCACTACTGAAAACAGTGGATGATCTCATGATTAATAATCACAGAGTAAAGGATGAACCTCAGTGGATAGTGTTCATTCCAGGAAAAAGCCCTCAAGAATATGCCAGCTCCTAACTGATTGACTGTGATCCATCAATAGCTTTATTCATTTTAGCAACAATTTTGAACACCATAAAATTTGACCGTGTTATTGTCACTTACAATTTCTGGCAAGTAAAAATGTTCAGGTCATACTTCAATCCTCAGTTTCATCTGAATTGTCACCTCATAACTTCTGGCTGATCCTCAAATTGAAACAGACCATGAAAGGAAAGGCATCTGACACCCCAGAAACTGTCAGATCTAACTGACAGACTGTTTGAAGGTGACTTCAAACGCTAAGTTTCAGATGTGTTTCAAACAAGCAGTGCCAAGGTGGGACGATTGTGTAGGGTCTGAAGGGAAGGCCTGGGAAAGGATCAATCATGCAAGTATTCATTTAAACATATTTATTTTGTCAGTCATCAAACTTTTGTTAATTGTGCCTATTCTAGGAGGACGCTGATGAAAGCCAGGAAGAGTTGCTTATTTGAGTGGAAAATAGCTCATTCAAAGCGGAGTTTATCTCCTGACTTCAGAAGAGGTGGCTCCCAGTGACCTGTCAAAGGACCATATGCTGGTTTGGACATGTATGCTGTCTAGTCCTTCTGCTTTTGTTTTGTTTTGTTTTTATTTTTGTTTGTTTTTTTATTTGTTTGTTTGCCTATTGCCCAGCTAAGAGTAATCCTGTGCATTCTTTATTTTACCCAGAGACCATAAATTGAATAGATAGATGATAGATAAATAGATAGATAGATAGAAATATATAATACCGGTTTGTAATAAGGAAAATGGGCATTGGTGGGAAGGGATTCGGCTAGAGCAAGAGGTCAGGCTGAGGAGCCTCCATACTGCTATTAAACAGACAGTCTTATGAAATATTTAGCTAAAATCACATTTGAAACCACCTTCATGGCCAGGCACGGTGGCTCACACCTGTAATCCTAGCTTTCTGGGAAGCCAAGGCAGGAGGATCACTGCAGCTCAGGGGTTCAACACCAGCCTAAGCACAGTGAAACCCCATCTCTAGAGATAAGAAACAAAAAAAGACCAAAAAAATACACAGAACCATAAAACCACGTTCACACTAGCATCATCCACTGCACTAATACACCCTGCCACTCTTCTACAGCCCCCTGCGTTACTAACTTTTCCTGCTTCCTTTAGCCGTAGACAAAACACAGTCTTCTCTGCTAACAACCTTCTTCACCCCTTCTACACTACACCCGCAATCCATAAAAACACAACTGAAAATAAGTAAGACATTTCATTTGTCTTTAGACATTGTCTGTGACATAACCTTGATGTGCAATCACAGCTGCTTCAGTTAGCGACTATGTCCTTCCTCTGTTCCTTTGTGTTCATGCCACATTTCAGTTTTATTAGCCTCAAATTACAAACGTTGACAATTTTTAAGTGCCTCAAATCCATTTGGAAAAGATGGTTGTTGAAATGATTAATTTCCTCTGAAAGATGATCCTTAGAGTATGTTCTTCAGCCACCACAATTAACTGTGGATTTTTCGGTGTTTCTTCAATTTGGTCTTCTAAGTTTGAGGTGTCTATTTTCTCCCTTCCTATATCTCGTACATTTCTTTAAAGAGCCATGGGTATCAAAACCAGACCTCTGTATCATGCCTCCCGACCCTGGCCACAAAGGATCTTTGCATTCCAAGGGCCTTAACATAACAGTAATCATATGCAGCACTTATGGAGCATTTACTGTGTAATGGGTTTGGGGCCAAGCACTTTTACACAAATTATTTCATCTAATTCTTGTTGGGACCCTTTGAAGCAATAATACTATTATTATTACTCTACTTTAAAGACGAAAAAAACTGAGCCACAGAGAGGTTAAGTAAATTTTCCAAGGTCTTAAAGCTAGTGAGTGAGGGAGCCAGGACCTGAAGCCTGTGGCCCAGCTCCAGAATGCCTACTCTTAACCATCACACCACACAGCCTTGAAAAAGGAGGCATCAAAATGAGTTGCCCCTGAAGGTTCTTCCCTTCCCAGAGTAGCTCCTCCCACCACTCACTCTTTCCATGAGTGCAGAGAGTCACATTGCACATAGTCAGTGACCTTGTATTTCCTCCTCCACCCCATCTAGACTCAGTGATTATGATATCTGAGCTTCACTCATTTGACCTAGAGCATTTTTATAGTCCACTAGGGGTTTTTTTGTTGAAATATTTTATCACTGGCTACTTTAAAATACATAACATGGGAAAGCTAAACATAAAAGTTCTATGATTATATGAACGTTATGCTACGTAGTTTGAAAAGCTCATCTATAATATCCAAGTGGACGGTAATGGTCTCTCCCTCCTGCCCTCGCATCCCACCCACTGGAAGACATCATGGTTGCAGTGAATGGTTATGGCCAGGCCTGCTGTACTGAACACCTGAGGAGACCTGAGAGCACAGCAAGAACAGGAAATAAAGAGCAGAGCCTTTTATTTATGTAACTGTGATTATGAACCTGGACCATTAGTTCCAGGTCACATGGGCTGCCCTGTACCCAATTTTCTGGATGTTTTCTTTGCTAGGATCTCACTCAGAAGCCATCAACTCTCCAATAAAGTGAGACACCTACAGAAGAGTTGCATGCAAACTAGAGAAAACTGAATTTCCTTTATTGATCTCAAGATCACCTTAGATTTTATCCTGTCGAAGTGCAAAACTGAGAAGAAACAAAGATAGTGGTCACTTGTACATCATTAATTTCTCATTCATTTAAAAATATTTAATGGATGACTATGCTAGGTGTGAGGGATAAAAGCTCTGCTCTCGAGGAGCTCACAGTCCAGTGAGGAGACTTGTAAGAAAATAGGAAATGTTGAATTAGAAGAGCAGAGTGCAGTGAGCACCCAGCCTTGTATTGTGGGGTCAGAACAAATTTTCCCTGGGGAAGGGACATCCAAGCTGACGCTGAAGCTAAGTAGTGGTGGACAACAACAGTGAAGGAGGACTAGAAAATTAGTTCTGGGCATAGGGAACGATGTGTGCAAAGACCCTGAGTTAAGAGGGTTGAGAGAATGACTCACTTGGTGTTCAATTCTAACTGTCCTAACAATAATGTGGATGTTGTATCAAAGCCAAAGCCAAAGGGTTAAGCAGAGTCCAGATTACAAAATTTGTTTGGCATACTTGGTTTGAACTTGATCTATTTCAATTTGAATAAAGATTTTTCTGGCAGAGTATATTTTGGTAAGGAGAAGAGCAAGTATAATGTAAGAGCAAATAAGAGAGCCAAGTATAAAGGTGTGGAACACTTGAAGGAATGCAGGAAAGAAAAAACAGCAGGAGAGATGAAAACTGCAAAAATGAAGCTACTTGGAGCCAGTTTTGACAGCCATGCAAGTTTGCGTATTGCTGGTCCCTAACTTTTGGAGGGAGACATGGGGTCCAGAGTGTGTGCACAACTTAAAAGAAGCCAGAATGCCCCTCATGGCTTCATAGGTCTGCTATGTGATGTTGCCCCAGGGGAGCAGGAGAGCTAGTAAAAGTCCCATTGCAGTTACAGAACTTGCCTTCTGCAGGACAGAAGAACAATGTCAGAGAGAAGAGGAAGGATAAGACATTTTCCCATTAGGAAGAGCTGTTGCTGCCTCCCAGGCCTGGTTTATGTGCTTCCGGAGCCTCCCCAGACCCCTGCTGGCTGTAGCCTGTTCCTAGTGACTCCTCAAGGGAGAGAAAGCCCTCATCTGGAGCTCCTGAGAAAGGAAAACCCAATGCAGGCTGCTGAGTGGGAGAATTTATGGCTCATCAGCTCTCCATTCTCTATCGAGATAAATATCCCCACAATGGCTCCTGCAAAGGCCTAGTCCATGCCACTGGTTTGAAAGTGATGTAAAATTAAAAAGCCCTTTTTCAAGGATCTCATTCCAGAAAGCCAAAGCCAAGTAAAATACACAATTACTTCCAAGATGAATGTCTCACCTGGCAAGCTCTCCCACTCTCCAGCTGTATGTTGGAGTTCCTTGTCTCAGTGCATTAATTGACTTTTAAATCTAAACTTTATTGTTTCTTCTATGGGGAAACGCTTCCAAAAAATGAAAAGAAAAAATGTAAAACTCCCTTGCATGAGAATGCAAGAGCAACTTTGGGTCTGAAAAGCTCTAAAATCTAAAGACTATTTTCTTTTAACTCTTGGCAGCTACAGGTAGAAGGGAGAAGGCTCTATTCCCTATTTAGGACGCCTATCAAATACACTGCATTTGCAGGGTTTGAATTCCAGCTCTGATCCCTTACAAATTGTGAGCTCTTAGAAACTCACGCACTTTCTTGAGTCTAAATGCTACTCGGAGTAGTTGTGAGGCTTAAACGAATGAAGCAGTGCTAGTGCCATGCACAGGACTCAGTGAGTGCTCAACACACAGGGGCTGGCCGTTCAGTTGGTGGGTTATTTCTCTGCCAAGGGGAAACCCAGCCAGCAAAGGCAGATGCAAGTTGAAACTGGAAGGTCATAGTTCTCATTGAATTCTGGTTCCCATCAGTCACCAGCCTTCAGAGGTGCCTCTCTGGTGATGCTCAAGGAAAGGCAAGTGAAATGAAAATCCAGGAGCAAATGAGAACAATATCAATCCATCAATAAATACTGGTCATTGCTTCCCATACACACATTAACGTATTCATTCACTGCCTTAACAAATCCCAAGCTCACTTCCAAATATCATAAAGATTAATATAAAGGAGAAGACAATAGCTTGGTGCCTTGCTGTGTGACTGTCCACCTGAGCTTCTCCATCCCTCCAACAGGGAGATATCCTAGCAGTGAGTGGAAGGAACTTTCAAAGGCTCTTGGGAAAGTCTTACTTTTATTGCTTTCTTTTCCTACATCAATTCAACCCTGGGTGGTTCTCCTTATGTAAATCTTACATCTCTCCCCCACCCTTCTTTACCCTCTCCCAGAATATTGGTGAAGGGATGACAAAGTTCCTGGAGCAAAATCCCGTACAGAGCTGGAGTGGGTTGTGAAGCTGAGCTGGTGGTAGTAGGGTTCGTGCAGTCTCGCACAGGCTCCTGAGTGTGAGCAAGAGCTCTCAGTTTCATTCTTTCTCATCCAATAACCACGACTATGAAGAAAATAGAACAGCACCTATCTGGGTACCTGGCATAGGATAGGCACTCAATAAATGTTTCTTCAGCTAAGCTGAACTAGAAAATGGTTTCCAAATGAGCTCTACAAACACACACACACACACACACACACAACACGTCTCATGCTTGCACATGCTCCAGCATATCATTTAAAAGGCACAAAGCATTGATAGTGCTACAACATGGATGGACCTCAAAAACATCCTGCCAAAACATTATGCCAAGTGAAATGAGCCAATGATAAATGGGCACATATTGTAGGATTCCATTTATATGAAATATCCAGACTAGGTAAATCCAGAGATAGAACATAGATTGGTGGTCACCAAGGTCTAGGGAGATGGGAATAAAGAGTGACTACTCAGTGGGTACAGGTGTCCTTTGGGGGTGATGAAAACATTTTGGTATGAGATAGAGGCGGTGTTTGTACAACATTGTGAATGTTCTAAATGCCATTAAATTGGACATTTTAAATGATTGATTTTATGTTATGTGAATTTCAATTAAATTTTTTAGAACATGAAGTGTTTGGCCTATGTTTTGGGGACCTCCTTGGAGTGGTTCTGGTCTCCCAACCTTCTTTCTTATTCACCAACCATCGCCTATACTGCAACCACATGGCTTCCTAATCCCTACAATATTTTACACACGAAAAATAAACAGTTCTCCATCAAGGGCAGATCAGGTTTTACGGACTTGAACCTTATAGAAATTGAGGAGTCATTTAAATATGCAAAATTATACAAAATCAGATACAAAAGTAAATATTTAATTAGTGTGAAAAAAAGAAATTATAACAAAGCATAAATTTTAAAAAGCTAATACTATAAACATCACAAAATCCACCCCAAAAGAAGCATGCTATGTTTTATTAATTAATTCCTTGGCTTGCATCCATCCATAATAGATTTTCCTATATTTTTTAGCTACATATATTTCAATCACCTCTTTAATCACTTCAAATATTTTATAACTTTATCTCTAAAGGGAATAGAAAGCTAATCCGGTCTTCCTCTAGCATAGCTGATGAAATTTGTATTTTTATTGATAGTTTAGAAAAGTTCCTTTCAGCTTCACAACTCATTATTGGTAATGTTATGCAAATTTTGGGATTTTGGTGAAATCTAAGGGCACCTCTATTAAGTTTATTTCACATACAAGTTGTAGGATTTCAGAGCTTTTTTTTTTTTTTTTTTTTTTTGAGACAGAGTCTCACTCCCTTGCCCGGGCTGTAGAGTGCCATGGCATCAGCCTAGCTCACAGCAACCTCAAACTCCTGGGCTCAAGCAATCCTTCTGCCTCAGCCTCCCGAGTAGCTGGAGCTACAGGCATGCGCCACCATGCCTGGCTAATTTTTTACATATATTTTAGTTGTCCAATTAATTTCTTTCTATTTTATAGTAGAGACGGGGTCTCACTCTTGCTCAGGCTGGTCTTGAACTCCTGACCTTGAGCGATCCGCCCGCCTCGGCCTCACAGAGTGCTAGGATTACAGGCGTGAGCCACCGCGCCCGGCTGATTTCAGAGCTTTTAAGTTTTCTTGTGTAGTGACTGAATTTAAATTCTCTTACATGCTTTCTGTGCCAGGCACCCTAGGACAAGTTCAGTTGCCAGACCACCTCTGTCCCTAAATTTTGTGTTGGAACACCTGGTGAGTCAGCCCAGCGGATAGTGGAAGTATTCCTGGAAAGCCATCTCAACTACAGGTCAGCCAGTAAAAACAAAACCATGCACAGAAGTGACTGCAAACCACATAAATATATCCCACTAAACACAAACCAAATATAACTCCAATTCAATTTCCCCTTAGCAGAATCCCAAGAATGCCTGCAGCTCCTTAAGCAAGGGAAAGAAATGTGACAGAGTAGGTATGAGAGTGAAAAAAGACAATGGTCTTAATCTACCGTGGTTCACATATCTTAATCTTGCAAACATTGGCAGGGCAAGATAGCTGACTGAAGATATTGCTTACCAGACCATCCCTGAGGGAACAGAGGGTTTCATGCAAAGGAGAGGGGAGAAAAGACACAGCTGAGGTGTGGGTCAGAGAAAAAAGTACCAGAGCCTGCTGGGGACCTCATGGAGAAAAATTGCAAAGCAGAGAAGGAATAGGAAAAAGGAAAAAAAAGTATCGGTGAGGATCAAACCCAAAGAGGCTCAGAGCCCAGTGAAGGGGTCAGGGAAGATCCCTTTCTCCTTTCCACACATCTTTTGGTGGTCAGCAGGCTACCAAGTTACTTGGAAGCTTTTCCACCCCCACAAGCCCAAGCATTGCAGCAACCACAGAACTGTGGGAAGAACTTGCATGATCCCAGAGCTTGGACATTCTGTGTGGAGTTCACATCCAAAGAGAGTGACTGAGAGGCTGGAGAGCCAGCTTTCTTTCATTCATACTCTTCACCCCCCCTGCCCCTCCCCCACCCACTGCAACCAGGAGAGCAGTGTGAGCCAAAAATTTGGCAAATTGTCACCTCTCCCCATTTGGCACATCCTCCAATGTGAGGCTTCCGTAAAGAGTAGGGCCCATGCCTTACTCCTTGAGGACCTGCAGTGGACCCAGAGTGCCTGTTCTGGGAGCTCCCTGCCCACCAGCGTTTCCTGGAGATGCACGCCAGTGGGTACGGACACGCAGGCCAGATCCCATGCCCCCAGGACTCAAGTGAGTTGCTAGGGAACACAGAGGGGAGATTTGGGAACTGAACTCAGGAGGCAAGGGAACCCACGTGGGCAGAAATGTTCAGAGAATACAGTGGGGGAGTGCCCATCCCAGCCACAAGAAAGCCGTGCTGGTGAACTAGAGTGGGTCCTGAGACAGGGACCATTACAGCCCGCAGTGCCATAGCAACTAAGCGTGGCACATTCAGGCACCTGTTTGCAACCAGACACTGGAGGGCAGACACAAGAGGGGCGGAGCTTACTTCCAATAACCAGTCTGGGAATTGCCGCCCCTTCCTCACAAGCAGCCTTCCCAGTTTGGAGAGTCTACCTTGACCCTCCTCCCAGCAGCTTTCCCTAGCGGCCAGGAAAATGACCTTGGAGCCCTACTAAGGTCAAAACCGCACCACTGGACTAGGGTGGGTTCCCCAGCAGGGAAGATCTCAGCCCGCGTTGCCATAGCAACCAAGTGCAGCCAGGTGCGTGTTTGCAACCAGACACCTGAGGGCAGAGGCAACACAAGACTGGCAGAGTTAACTCCCAACAGCCAATCAGTAAATTATGACCCCTTCCTAATGAGCAGACAACTGGTTTGGAGAAGCAGTCTCAACCTTCCTCCTAGAAGCTCCCCAGTGGCCAGGAAAACAACCTTTGAGCCCTGCCAAGGCTTTGCAAAGCCTTCCAGACTGGCCCAACTTAACCACACCCAGCCTTTCTCCTCCACCCACCTCTACTGTGGTGGAGAACAAGCAACCCCTGGGAGCTACAGGGCCCCTCCCAAAGCCTGGGACATTGAAGTGCTCCTCCTGAAGGACTAGAGCTTATTACAGGAATAAAATAACATCTCTGCAGTTGGCTCTTTCCTGCAAGCATCAACCACTGACAGAACAACTCTATAGCTCATTAGAGTATCTACCAACTCAATAAAATAGGGCGTGGCTGATTATTATACGTACCACCCACCATCTTGGATGGGAGTCCCAATACAATTCACATTGCTGGGAAGAAGTGAAGACAGGATAGAAGCAACGCAAGGAGACACTGCTTTTTAGGAGAGAAACAAAAATTACAGGCAGCTTGATCTGTGAGGGGTATTGCTCCTCCACTGCAGACCTCTGGGCTGATTGGAGAACTTCTCAGAGTCAGTGTGGAGACATTCCACTAGAGAGCAGGTGCAGCAGAGATCTGGTGGCTGCCAATCCCAGGTTTCTGCAACTGATGCCATCCTTATCGCTCTGGCACACACAGCCAGGTCTGCTCAGGACCTAGCCTTCCAGCAGTAACCTTGGCATCTCCCTGCCAGGCAGGAGAGAGAACAGATGCTGCCCTGTGTCATGCTCTGTGATTGGGGGCTGAGTGTGCCTCCTCCCCAGCAGGGGAGCTCAACAGAAAAGGAGCCCAGGCACCACTTGGGAAACCTCAGTGACTGCCTCAGTGGGTCCTAGGTGTGGGGGAAGAACTTTGACTGACCAGCAACTCCGGCCCACCTATGTGGACCCTGGGCTCTGAGACAAACACCTGCCTAAGCATCTGGGCATCAGCAGTCCCCACGCTGGTGAAACAGCCTCCCATGTGGGGGTGGCTCTGCCCCTGAAATTAACAAAGCCAGCTCTGAAGTTTTTGCTGTGCCCAAGTCCAAGGCTCTGCCTCTGCTCCAGGACCCCCACGAGGCCTGCGACTCCACCCCTAAGAATTCACAGTTGTGCCTGGATCCCAAGACCTTACCATTAAGTCCCCACCATTACTGCTGGGTCAACAAAACCTGCCCAAAATCCAACACTTCACTCAGGACCCCCAACCCTGAGCAGGCATCACTCCTGGACTCGGTTCAAAAGAGTCCTCAGCAAAGGATAACAGGTGCACTGAAATCCTATTAGCCCAGAACTGAAAGAAGAGGAGCCAGATGAGAAGAAACCAGCAAAAGAACCCTGGAAACATGAAAAAAACAAACTAGTTTGACAGCCCCAAATGATCACAATGGAGCCACAGTAGTGGACTCCACCCATAGGAAATTGCCAAAATGACAAAAATGGAATTCAGAATATGTATGGCAAATAAGATGAATGGAACTAAAGAGAGGTTTAAAACCAACAAAAAGAAGGCAAAAAAATTTTAATGAAATCAATGAAAAAAATTAAAAAGTCACTAGAGAGCTAGACAACATAAGAAAGTATATAATAGAACTTAAAGAAATGAAAGAGTCAGTTAGGGAATTTTAAAACAACAGAAAGCTTTAGCAACAGGCTAAACCAAGGAGAAGAAGGAATCTCAGAGCTTGAAGACAAGGCTCTTGAAATAACCCAGTCATTCAAAGAGGCAGAGAAGAGTATATGAAAAATTCTGAGCAATCACTGAGAAAGATATGGGACTATGTGAAGTGAACTAACATTCAAATTATAGGTATGCCTGAGGGAGAAAAAGAAAGAGCTAAAAGCGTGGAAAAACCACTTGAGGAAATTATTGGGGGAAACTTCCCTGGTATGACCAGAAATTCAGACATACAGATACAAGATGGACACTGAACACCAGGAAGATTTGTAGCAAATAGTTCATCTCCAAGACACATAGTGACCACCCTGGCCACAGTCAAACCAACAGAAAGAGTAATTACCATGACACGTGATGAGCATCATGATAAGATAATTTCATGGAAAGAGTAGAGATAGTCCTACTCAGTCCAAGGTGTCAGTGAAGGTGTCCCAGAAGAAGTGGCATTTACACTGAGACTTGAAAGATGAGCAGAGGTAGCCTAGCAGAGCGGGTATGGAAGAGTGTGCCAGGATGAGGGAAAAGCAAGTTCAAAGACAAAGGGAAAGAGAGAGTGGTGAAATCAAGGTGCTAAAACAGGTCCAGATAAATCTTCAGTCTGAATCTCTGCCTGGAGAAATGAGATACCTGTTCTTCCCAGCTTACCATTGACAGCAATAATTTTTAATATTGAGCTTTCAATAAATAACAGGCTGCTCTCATTACCTATACACTATGAAATAAAGTAGAAGACATTACTAGGTGCCAAGAATATACATCTGCAAGGATGAGACTTAAATCCAAGTGGAATCATGATCCTACAAATTAATTATCCTGTCTACTTGCCTTTAGGAAAAAAAAATCACATTAACTAATCCAGACTGTGGGTCAGCCTAATAGTTTTGACTATCAGGAATTCTACCTATGTATTATTAGTAATAGAAGGTACCAATTTATGAGTACTTGTATACCATTTTTCTCATCTTCACAATAACATTACAAGGTGGGTGTTAGGATCACCTTGTACACTTGAGGAAACTTGACTCAGAGAAGTAAAGGGATTTCCTTAAGGTCACACTATCAGACGAAGTCCAGATGTTCTTATTCAAAGTCCAGAGCTGTGTCCATGATTTCACACTAGCAAAATGGACCTTCTAGACCCTTCCATTAATCTTTCTTAAGGTTCCTTTACGATTCCTTCCCAATCAGATAGTGTCTTCATGCTGATCCCTCTTGCTATATTCTAAGTAATTCCCTGAGCTCTGGAATTGTATTTCGTTTTGTTTTCCGCTTCTTTTCTCCCTTCCATTAAAACTTACTTGTCCTGGCTATTCCCTTAGGACCCTGCCAGTAAAAGCAGTGTGGTACTTTGGAAAGAGTATAATAGGATTGGGATTCACAAAACTAGACTGAATACCTGAATTTGTCCCCTACTAGTCACTTAGTTTCCACATATGTAAAATGAATTATTGTGTAGATTTTAGATGTGATCACAGATATAAAAGCTCTAGAGAAATCAGTGTGAGGGAGCTGATATGATGAGTTCATCCAAATAAGGTTTTAATAGCTGCTAATGATTTAATGATGTTTGCGTTTGAACTGAAGACCTTCAATGCCTTAAGAGAATAACTTAAACTAGCATTTCAAATCCTTGGCAAGCCAGTATGGAAGGTTCTCAGTGGGAGGTGGTGACAAAATCAAAGGAAGATCTTTCTAGAAATGCCTAAAATCAGTATGTTCTGAAATGTTTACAGTGAAATAAAATGCCTAGCATTTGCTTTAAAATGATCCAGTTTAGGGTTGGGGAGGGGATGTTAGTTGTAGGTGAGAATATAAATGAAACAAGATTACCCTCAAATTGGTACTCACTAAAGCTGGTAATGGGTACATGTGAGTTCATTATATTATTCTCTCTACTTTTGAATATGTGTGAAACTTTTCATAAGAAAAATTTTTTAAAAATATGTAATGAACATGATTGATGTAAAGTTTGACAAAGAAGGACAAATAGCCTTAACAGATAAGCCAACACTAATGTTCTCTGTCATTAGGAGGACGTGTGGTTCATTATTTTTGTTTTGCTTTGTTTTGTTTTTTGTTTTGTTTTTCCAGCTTTATTGAGATATAATTGATAAATAAAATCATATACATTAAATTAAAAAGAGAAATGCCTCAAATCAAGAAATCTTCCCATAAACAGGGGCAACATTGGTCCATAGGGCTGATCTACATCCACATAGAACCTTCTATCCTAGGAAGATTCTCTAAAGCAAATGATTCTCCACCACCACTACCAAGGCACAAAGGGACCAGAAGTCAGAAAAGGGATGAGGAGGTAGAGAATTGGGATTCATCTATCCTATCTACATAATACAAATAAAATAGTCCAGGTTACTGCCAGGATTATAGAATGTCTGGCTGGTAGATAAATGGCATGTCATCTGGCCCAATCCCCTTTTTCACAAAAAGAAACTGAGGCCCAAAGAGGTAAAGCCACTTAAGCCAACTCCCCCAGTGAAAGAATTGGTACCACTCAGGCAATGATCCTTCTTCCCAAGCCAAAGCTCTTTCTATTATTTTTGTTTGCCTCTTTAGACCTCAGAAAATTTTAATACATCACATTCAATCTATCAGATGTAGGAACACCTCCATCTTCTAGGTAGTAATTTTTCAACATACTGACAGACCAATCAAACTCTCTAGGCTGTCAAGACACAAGGTTTCACAAAAGATAAAAAGAGTCAATACTTTATTTTTCTATTTCATTTATGACTGTAATTGGAAGAAACCAGTAAGGCATAATTGAACTTTCAAAAAATGTAGAGACCAAAATGTTTTTCATGTTATTTGTTTATTGAGTCCTCCCTTCATTAAACAAACACCTGTTGGGTACCTACCATGGACCAGACACTATGCTCAGCCCTGGTATGCCTAGATGAACAAGACACAATTCCTACCTTCTAGGAATTACCAGTGTCATAATCCATTTTCTGTTGCTTCTAACAGAGTACCTGAAACTGGGAAATTTATAAAGAAATAAAGTTTATTTCTTACAGTTCTAGAGGCCAGGAAGTCCAAGATCAAGGAGGCACCTCTGGTGAGAGCCTTCTAGCTGGTAGGGACTCTGCAGAGTCTTAAGGCGGCACACGGCATCACAAGGCAAGGGGGCCGAGCGTACTCGCTCAGATCTCTCTTCCTCTTCTTATAAAGCCACCAGTCCCACTCCTCTGATAACCCATTAATCTATTAAACTGTTAGTCCATTAATTCATTAACCCATGGGTGGATTAATCCATTCATTAGGACAGAGCCCTCATAACCCAATCACCTCTTAAAGGCCCTACCTTTCAATACTGCCACATTGGGGAATAAATTTCAACATCAGCTTTGGAAGGGACAAACCTTCAAATCATACCAAACAAACTATTTAAAAATATAGATATTTAAACAATCTCGATGCTATATTGCTTTTAGAGAGGTATTTGCCAAGAATCCATGGTAATGTAGGATACAGCAGGAAGTATTTCTTTCATTCATTTATTTGCTTAACAATGACTTTGGAGGAGAGTTAACATGTGAACTATATCTGAAGGATGAGCAGGAGTTTTCCAAGTGAGAAAGGTGAGAAGGGCCTTCCTGGCAGAGAAGACCTGAGGGCTTAATATTCTCAGGAAACTGATGATGGTTCAATATAACTGGGGCATGGATTGATTGGAAAGACTGATAGGAAATTGTTCTAACTAATTTGCTGTGTAACGAATTACCCCAAAACTTAGAGGCTTAAAACAACAATTATTTTACTATGGTTGATAATTTTGTGTATCAAGAATTTAAACAGGACTTGGCTAGCAGATTCTTATGCTTCAAATGGGTTCAATTGAGGTCACTCACTGATTTTCAGCTGATGGATGGTCTAGCCTGTAGAGTCCAAATGGCTACAGTCACATGTTTGGTGTTTGGCAAGGTTGGATAAAAGAGCTGGGCACAGATGAAAATATCGACAGAGCACCTATGCCGATCCTCTCAGCATAGCTGAAACTTTTACATGGTGCCTCAAAGCTCCCTGAAAAATAAAAATTCTAAAAGACAGGAAGTGGAAGCTGATAGTTTCTTAAGGCCTGGGCCAAAAACTGGCAAAGTGCCACCATATCACATTGGTGAAAAACAGTGAGAAAGCTCACCCAGGAACAAGGGGAGGGCACACAGACGCCACCTCTCTATGGGGGGAGGAATCAAAGGATTTGCCGCCATCTTTAATTCACCACACAGATGATTTGGGAGAAGAAATTCAGAGCCAAATTGAGAAGAGCCTTGTAAAATATCCTAAAGAGTTTGTGTTTTATTCTGCTTATAATAAAAATGAAAAAAGTTTGATTTTTGTAAGCAGAGAAGTCAGTTCATTAAAATTTTCCACGGCATGATAGAAGACAAATGAAAGAGTCTGTTGGCCAAAAGACCATTGGAGAAGCTCCTGTGGAAGGTAGGACAGCTGAATACGTTGTTTCCCAATTTCCAAGCTAAACTACTGGTCTGTTAACAAGGGAGGAGGAAGGACGGGCTGTTGGCTCAGCAGTCAGCTGTGACTAACGTGATCCATGAATAAGATTTCTTGATCACTTAGAATGGAAAGAGAAAAGAGAAGCAAAGGAGGAGTGCAGGTATCTCTAAGGTTTCTAGCTTGGGAGACTAAATGGATGATGATCTCATTAGCAGAGATTGGTATCTACTAGCGGTAGTTTATTATTTCAAAGATTTACTGCTGTCTTCCGTTCACTTCCCCATCCTTTTCCTTACAAACAGATGTAACACTCACATGAATATCTCTCTCTCTCTCTCTCTCTCTCTCTCTCTCTCTCTCTCTCTCTCTCTCTCTCCCCCAGAAACTCAGCATAGTCCTTATTTATGTATATTCACTAAACCTGTAGCTATCTATCAGTTTACCAAAAGGTTCAAGGCCAGCTGCCTAAAAATCAATCAAAGTCCAGTTTCTGGTGGCCACTCCTGTGGACTCTGATTCAGTGGGCTTTAGAGGTCACCGGGCTTGGGGACCACAGTGAAAAATGACTCATTTCACAGGGTAGGGGAGGCAGATAATAGAAACATATCAAAGATGTTAATGGAAACTGAGGCCAGCCCTGTTCAAATGCTTCTGAACATCCTTCAGTAACACAAAGCAGTGGAAAATGCAGGGCTTGGGGTTTGATGAGAAACAGGATGCTGTGGTGCTGGTTCCTTTCTAGTCTTTACTCTAAATGTGATCTTTTATCAGAGGCACATATGTTTTCAATGCCTTCACATGTGGCTGCAGTTAGACCAGGAGAAAAATTCCCTACTAGTTGAAAGGTTTGGCCTCTCTTTCACGCCCACCAAGCATCAGTTTCTATCCTCTGCTGGGGAGACCCCAGGGAAATAATTAATCAGCCTTCTTGCAACACTTCCAGGGCTTGGGTCATAAGAAGTGCACTGTTCCTAACACATGGCAAAGCAGCAGCCTGGAAAGCATCCCTCCTCCACCGCCACCACCTCTCTGGTGAGCAGTGCCTGGCTGGTTACTGCCATAAACCCCATCCCAACATAGGCCTGTGACCCTAAGGAGGTAGGCCTTCTCTCTGGCCCTCCTGAGTAATTTGTGCTTTAGTTCAAGGCCTAACCAAGCAAGCATGGTGGGCAATTTCATTCAAACATTCATAGCCTGGCATTAGGCACAGATTGACCTTCAACTGGCCAGGCCCTGCTAGCCACCTGGGCTTAAGCTAGATAACTGGTACCTGGGAAATCCCAAGGCAGGTACATCCCAAGCCAGGCCCTGTTGGAAATCAAAGCAGGCCCCAGATGTTGCTGTATTTTTAAGATCCCAGGATATTTTTTAAATGAAGACATGTCAAAACAAGGCAGTATATTTAAAGTCACACAAGGGATACCTTCTTCTTTTGATCCTTCCAATGTAGCTACCTGTACGACCTCATTTGGAAGGACTATCAAAAGTCTAAATGCATGGCCTTTTATAAATCACATACATGCAAGGCCTGGGTAAAGTAGTTCTCTCCAGGCCATCCTGCTCAGACCACACCTACAGCCTCAGGAAGCAGAGAAGACACTGAGGTAAATGGCTTGGGTTTGATTAGCTGTTCAGCTGTGGACTCAAAGATTACCCTAAAAGGAGTTGTCTCCTATGCTCTTATTTTTTTTAAGAAAGAGTCTACAATATATTTTTAATTATAAGCTACTATGGAATGGCCTATGTTAAGCACTTCTTGTTCCTGGTGTCCCATGGGCAGTTTGAGAGCCTAGGGCTGCCTCACCAGGCAGTGGTTACCATGTAACTTTGTTTCCCTGTTACCCTATGCTCATCATCTCATCCCTGACTTGGGGGAAGCCCTGTGTGCCAAGTTGATTAGGACGATTATTGTCATTCCCACTGTAGAGAAGAGGAACCTGAGCCTCAGAGAGGTTGCACAACTTACTGAGGCCACGGAGCTTGCATGTAGCTGAACCAGAATTCACAGCCAGGCCTGCCTGAGCTGGGGTCATGGCCTCCTTGCCCTCAGCCTTTCCACCCCAGCTTCACCCATGTATTATTTACAGTGGAGCTAGAGTGACATTTTTAATTAACAGATAAAATTGTATCTATTTATCTTGTACAACATGATGTTTTGACATATATATGCATCGTGGAATGACTAAATCTAGCTAGTTAACATATGCACCGCCTCACATAGTTATCATTTATATGGTGAGAACACTTTACATTCATAGAATGACTTTCCTGAAAGCAAATCCAATCATGTCTCCTCTGTGCTTAAAAGCCTGCAGCAGTGATTCTCACACTGCCATATATGAGAATCACCCAACAAGCCTGTAAAAAATACAGGTGCCCAGCAAGACCCCTCTCATTCTGATTCAGCATCTGCATTTTTTGCTCAGGCAAAACATTAGTGGGTTCAGACACTATGTTGTTGACAATCACCCCAATGGCTCTAAGGCAGATGTTCTACAGTAAATTGATGGTATCAAAGGCCCCAGTTCTTCGCCCTCCTTAGAGCCATGTTCTTTGCCACATGACTTTGCAATTCCTCCCACTAACAAGGCACAGTTTATTTTCCCACTCCTTGGCTCTGGAGTGGCCGGTGACTAGCTTTGACCAAAACTATATTAATGTGGCACAAGCAGAGACGTTAAACAGCACTTGGGTGATTGGGCTTTGCTCCCTTTTGAGCTCTGGCATCACCGAGAGAGTGCACTTGGGTTAGCCTGATGAAGGACAGAAGATGCTGAGTCACCCCAGTCATCTCAACTGAGATCTTTGCAATCTGAATCCCAAATTGCCACTATTGTATGGGGTAGTGGGATGATTCATTTTATGGCTGGGCCATAGTGCCCAGATATTTGGTCAAACATTATTCTGGATGTTTCTGTGGAGGTGTTTTTGGATGAGATTAACATTTAAATTGGTGGACTTTGAGTAAAGCAGATGACCCTCCACAATGTGGGTGAGCCTCATCCAACCAGCTGAAGGCCTTAATAAGCACAGAGACTGACTTCTTCTGAGAAAGCATGAATTTTGCCAGCAGACAGCCTTGGACTTGAACTGCAATTCTTCCATGGGTCTCCAGCTTGTCAGCAGCTTTGGGACTTACGAAGCCTCCACAATCACGTGAGCCAGTTCCTTAAAATAAATCTCTCTATTTATAGAAACACATCCTGTTAGTTTTGTTTCTCTGGAGAACCCTGACTAATACAGGCAGTAGTAAGATCATGGATTCTGTAATCAAAAATATAGGTTCAGGACACGGATCCATCATCTACTAACTATTTCTATTGGGAAAGTTATTAATACTTTACCTCACTAAGCTTCAGTTTCCTCTTCTTTAAAATGAGGATAACAGTTCCCTAGACATAGATTACATGGCATGTAATCCAGTATCTCTATTTCTTTGTTTTTGCTACATACTTTACCTGTCATAAATTTATTCCTGTCTACTTTTTCTTCCATACCTGTTGTGGTTTTAAAAATATGTCCACAAATTTTTTGATATTTCTCCCTTTCTGTTTAAATCACCTCCCCTTTAGTATAGGCTGGACTTAGTGAGTTACTTCTAATGAAAGCATATGGCAGAAGTGATAGAACATCACTTCCCAGATTAGGTTATAAAAATGACTTCAGCTTCCATCTTGATCTGTTTCTCACTCATCACTTATTAGGAGGGAAGTCCCACGGAGTGGCCCAGTGGCAAGGAACTTAAGCTTCCTGCCAACAGCCACATGACTGAACTTAGAAGGAGATTCTCTAGCCTCTTCATGACTTTAGCCCCAGCCCAAAACTTCATTGTAACCTCCTGAGAGACCCTGAGCCAGAATCACCTAGCTAAGGGTACTCATGGGTGTTTCAGCCTCAGAAACTGTGTAAGATAATAAATATTTGTTGTTTTAAGCAACGAAAAATAAATTCAACGGATAGGCTATCAATGGATGAATGGATAAACTAGATAGATAGATACACAGATACACACACACACACACACACACACACACAATGGAATATTATACAGCCACAAGAAGGGATGAAAAACTGACACATGCTGTAATACAGTTGAACCTCAAAAACATTATGCTAAGTAAAAGAAGCCAGACACAAGCAGTCACATATTTTATGATTCCATTTATATGAAATTCCTGGAATAGGTAAATCCATAAAGAAAGAATGCAGATAAGTGGTAGCCAGGGGAGAGGGGGAGGGGGAGATGGAGAGTGACTGCTTAATGGACATAGGATCTGCTTTGGGGGTGATAAAAATATTTTAGAACTAGATAAAGGTGGTAGTTGTACAACATTGAGAATGCATTAAATACCACTGACTTGTTCACCTTAAAATGGTTAATTTTACGTTATGTGACCGTCATCAATTTTTAAAAAAAACACAATGGATAGATTAGCAAACTGAAAACACATGCATAAGGAAATTACCTAGAATGCAAAACAGGGAGAGAAAGAGTTAGGGGAAATGAGCCAAGGGCTAGGAAACAGGGAGAATAGAATGAGAACATCCAAAAACATCTAATCAGAGTTCCAGAAGAAGAAAATAAAGACAAATAGAAATCTTATAGAAAATGTGATACAATGAAAACTTAAATTCTTTTCATCCTAACCATAATTGCTTTAATTTATTATATTCTAGGATGTATTTAGCATTTCATGCCCTGCATTTTTTTACATATTATAAACATAATTCATGTTATTATATGGTTGTCTTAATTATCACTATACTAGCCATATAACATTCTATTACATGGTTTTATGACAATTTAATGAACTATATCCCCATGTTTATATCAAAGGTCAGCAAACTATAGTCCATGAGCCATATCTGGCCCATCACCAGCTTTTTATATGATTTGCAAGCTACAAACAGTTTTTACATTTTTAAATGGTTGAAAAGAAAAGTAAAAGAAGAATAATATTTCATTGCAAGGTGTAAAAATTACATGAAATTCTAGTTAATGTTTTTATAAATAGAATTTTATTGAAACATAGCCATGCCCACTCACTTCCATATTATCTATGGCTTCTTGCACAAGACAACAGCAAAGTTGCGTATTAGACACAGATAGATACTGCATACCTCACAAAGCCTAAGATATTTGCCATCTAGCCCTTTACAGAAAAACTTTGCCAATCTCTGCTTTATATAGTTCCAATTTTTCACCATTAGAAAACAATGCTCCCATGACACCTTCACAAGTAACTTTCTCCTTCTTTCAGATTATTTTCTTGGGATAAACTCCCAGAAGCGAGAGTGAGTCAGAGGGTATGAGTACTTTGATGGCCCTTTATACATGATGTCAAATTGCTTTCCACAAGGATTGTACAAATTTTCACTGGCCCCAGGAGTATATGACAGTGCCAATTTCTGTGCACCCTACTCTGATGACGGTACCTCCACCATGGAATGTTCTGAAGCCTTAACCGCTCCCATTCTTGGAGATGGCCACATGTAAGGCTGTGCATTTTATCACAATTCGATCTAAGAGGCAGATATATCCCCAAACAATTGCTTTGTGGGGAAAAAATATGCCCACAATTTAAAACTATAGGGACTGAAGCTTGTCACGTTCATTTTCTGAAGCCATAAATACCCCTTTGGATCATTATCTT
>CAUYRT010080961.1:0-17675 GCA_963574885.1 Lepilemur ruficaudatus
GACTTCCCAGGGCAGGGTGAAGGCACTCTCCGCACTCACTCCTGTGGCAGTGGGGAGCGCCTGCTCGGCTAGGGACCTCCCCAAATAGAGGAGCACACCGGAGAGTTCAAAATTTTTCTCGCTCCAGTTTTTTCTCCGCACAGCCCGTCTGCCTACACCACTGTTACCCACAGACTTAAGCCACTTCCCTGCTTGCGAGGGTTTGGGGCACAGTGGGGGAAGGATGGTCCCCCCACTGGGGAGTCAAAAACGCCCCGGCACAGACGCCCATCGGCCGGCCGGAGTGGGAACTGGGCTCCCTCTCCAAGGCACCCGTCACACTCTCTGTATTTCGCGAGAAATTTTCCGATTCACCTCTGTTTTCCACTGAGATCCTGTGTCCCACGCTGTTTCTCTGTAGGTCCGCAGAGCTGGTCCTGTGGAAGTGGAGTTCACTCGCGTGCAGTGGTCTGCCTATTTGACCTCCAACTCTGAGAGCATAGAGCCAGGAGGCCACCCCTATTCCGCCATTTTCCACAATCTCTATCATATTGTATATAATTTTGTCACACTTTGCTCCAAAGAGGATTTTCATAATGTTAATAGGATAGCTGATTTTATCTAAAAGAGAATGTAAGAATCTTATCTAAATATTTTTACTCCAAATACATTAATTCAGAAAATTAGTAATTATTATGAATTTATCTAAAGTAAGACTTTGTATAAGTAGTAATCAGAGTTATTTAGAAGACTCTTTGACATATTTACCTAAAAAATTACAAGAAGTTTATACTCCAGAAACACATACACTTTACCTAAAGTATTTATGAAAGATTATAAAATAGCTGTCATTGAAGTGTCTTTCAAGTTGGCATTCTGTGATGAAATTAAAAGGAAAAGAAACATGAGCATGTGATATCTATCTACAACAGTGGATCTTCAGATTGGAAATAAACTTGAATACCAATATTAGTATTGTAGACAATAATTGAAAGGTTGAATTCAGATGAAAAACAGTAATAAGCCATTGACACCTCAGAAGAAAAGAAGAAAGGAGCTGCAGACTAGGGTGGAACATCAAAAGGCTAATGGACTTTGGATCTGAAACCCAATAAATCTATAAGTGTCCCTTCAATGAACCTGGGTTTTTGTTTATCATTAAAGGAGAAAACCAAAGGCACAAAAATACACATACTAATCTCTGTGGGGCTGGCTCAAGCTGTCACAGAAAGTTGAGAACATTTTTAATTGTGACAGCTCATGCATCCACCAATGTCTGACATAGGGATGTGGAGAAGCAGTCATGCTTTGCTTCCTTCAAAGATCATAGAAAGTGGAGAGAAAGAGAAAGGGAGAAGGAAATGCATAGCAGAGTTAGGCTTATGAGGGGATAGAGTTAGCAAGAACAGATTTCAAAGAAACAAATCCCTTTGTTTTGGTTGGCCAAAGTTGCCCTATTATCCGTTATCTGATTTTATACATGTATCCTTTTCTATTGATAAAACTAGCCAACATTACAAATTTCATTTTTAGGACAGGGAGCAGGATGAAGCTTGTGGTTTACTTGAAATATAAGTGGAATTTCTTATAAAAGGCAAATCCCAAAACAAGGGATATTGTTATCCAAATACATACGTTTTATATATATACGTTTGTGTGAACATCTTTTATTGAAGACCATACATATCAGGCATTGTGCATACAGAATTTAATTAATCTTCACAACAATCTTAATGTGGAAGTAAAAGCTAGATTTTTAATATTTTTCTTATGAATAAGCAGAATCCCAGACAGATTAAAAAACTTCATCAAGATTATATAACTAATGAATGGCAGAGTTCAGATTTAAATTCAGAACTACCTGATTCTAAAACCTATGCAATTTCTACAAGGCTGGATTGCTTTTTGAGAGCTATACATATTATATATACTTTGTACTGGGTGACCACCTGATTTTTCTTCCCAACTGAGATACTTCTGTCTAGGACAAATTCTAAATAGAACAGCAGGATACCAGGTATAAACCTAGACTATCCCAGACAAATAGGGATATGCAGTCATCCTAGCTGTGTGTAATGAATGTTATTGAGTGAAATCATATAATATACCTATCCGTAAGATTCTTCTTCTTGAGAATCTGAACTGTTACCTAATCTGAATTTATAAAATGTAGTCTTGCATCCAATTTGCAGGAATTATTCATCACAAATGGTTGATTTCCTGCTTTTACTCAGATCTGTGTAAGTGACTCAATTATAATCAAGAAACAGCAGAGCACGCAATGTAACTCTGCAATCACCAGTATGGATCTCAAGTTCTGATGGGATGCTTCTCTGATATTAAATGCAAGCTGAAAAGAGGACAGAGAATAAATGAAGTATTTGTACTTCACAATTTTTGGCAAACTAATAGTACATTTTCTTCATTTCACAGGATCGGTTCCCTACATTGCTATCTTGACATATCTAGGTATTCTAGAAATACATCAGTGTGAGAAAAATAAATAAGCATTGATAGTGAACAATGTGTATTAGAGTTCTCCAGAGAGACTGAATCAATAAGATATATAAATACACAGAGACATAGATATATATGAAAAGATAGGTAGACATATGACATAGTCCCAGGATTTATTAGAGGAATTGGGTCACATGATTATGGGGGCTGAGAAGTCTGAGAAATCCCACAACGGCCCGTTTGTAAGCTGGAGACTCTGGGACGCCAGTAGCATGGCTTAGTACAAGTCTGAAAGCCACAGAATCAAGGAAGCTGATAGTGTTATTATTCTCCTCAGTTTGAGGCCCAAGACATGAGGACCCAGGGGGACTGTTGGGTTAAGTCTGGAGTCCAAAGGCTGGAGAGCCTGAAGTTCTGATGTTCAAGGGCAGAAGAAAAGTGTCCCAGCTCCAGAAGAGAGAGAAGAGATGGCCTTTCCTTTGCCTCTTTTGTTCTATTATGTTCCAAACCAATTGGATGGTGCCTGGCCACATGGAGGGTGAATCTTCACCACTCAGTCCACCAACTCACACACCGATTTCCTCTGCAAACACCCTCACAGACACACACAGAAATAATGCTTTACTAATTCTGTAGGTATCTCTTAATCCAGTCAAGTTGACACTTAAACTTAACCAACACACAATGCAATTACAAATGCTTTAATGCACATGAAAGATAAATCTCATCAACAGTAAAAACTGATCACTGGCAAATAGATCTGTCTCTATCCTTCTTTTGGTGGCATCTTATAGGAGAGCTCAGAAAGCTACAGCTGCTTAGCATCAAGTCCCAGATTTCTGTCTTCCTCGTGGACTTTGGAAAAGTCACTTTCCCTCTCCGGACCTCTTTAAAACAAGGCATTTATTCAGTAAGGTAAGGGAGAGCAATCTAGAAAACAAACTATCTGCACTACTCTGATCCCAGGCTCACCTGTCCAGGGCCCCAAGAGAGGAAGTTTTTTAGTCTGTGGTTTCTTCCATATCAGATACCCACTAATTGAAACAGGCACAGCAATGTGAGTACAGCCACATAATTCATTAACTATAATAATTTATTAACTATAATAATTGTCACAGCTGTGGCAATAGTAGCCAAGGAGTTGGCAAATATGTTAGCTTGGATTTGCAAATTATACAATATCCTCAAAACGTTCTTTCTTTAAATGGAGAGAAGAAAGTCCTTTCTGCCAAAGGCAACCTGCTTTGAGTAGTCCCATAGTATCATAAACATCCATGCCAAAACTAGACTTGTAGGTACAGCTCCTTGCACTTAACCATGCCATATCAACATAGCACAGAGTCTGTAAGCTACTTAGTACCTAACAGGCCTTCTTTAGTGACAACTTTTAGTTTTTTCCTGTAGTTTTTCCTTTAGTTCCTTTAGTTTTTTCCTTAAGTCAATTGATGTTTGTGTTAAAAGCAACTACATATTATATATATGTTATATTATGTATATATTCAACTTTTTTGCATAATGCTATTTTGCTCAGATTACTTTTTAAATTCTTGTTCTTTCTAAAAACACTCTTAAGACCTACTTTAAATACTATTTATATCATTTTATTTCCTATTTGTGGGTGCTTACCCAACTAAAGTCAGTCATCCCAGGATCCTTCCAGTCAGAGGATTAAAAGCCCAGAGAGTCTAATTACTTTGTATGTGGGAACCCAGTGATAGATGTCAGGTCTCGAGTTGGATGATACGTTGGGAGACAAGAGATTCCAGAAGATTTTTATTTGCACGTTTTCCACTACACAGTGATATCTTTAGATGCTGAACGTAAACTCTATGAAGTCAGGAATTTTGTCTATTCCCTTCATGGCAATATCTTTATGCCTAGAAAAGTCTGTAGCATACAGTAAGTGCTTGATAAGTATTTGTAAAAGCTGTACATATTTCACAGTGTCAGTCAAAAGAGAAAGTTAAATGTTTGAATCAGAACAGCAGCATATTAAAGCAAAATGTTGGCTGGGCATAGTGGTTCATGCCTGAAATTCTAGCACTCTGGGAGGCTGAGGCTGAAGCATTGCTTGAGCTCAGAAGTTCGAGACTAGCCTGAGCAAGAGCAAGACCCCATCTCTCTATTAAAAATAGAAAAATTAGCCAGACGTCATGAAGTGTGCTGAGTCCCAGCTACTGGAGAGGTTTAGGCAGGAGGATCACTTGAGCCCAGGAGTTTGAGATTGCAATGAGCTACGGGGACGCCACTGTACTATAGCCAAGGTAACAAAGTAAGACTTTGTCTCCAAAAAAATAAATAAATAAAAAGCAGAATGTTGGGAAAATAACATAACCCCAAGGATAAGTTCTTTTTTAACATTTGTTTCAAAGTTGAATGTATTTTTTCTGGATATATTATTTGTACATTTTACATGTTTTATAAGACATACGCAATTATGAAAAGATTATAATCTCTCTAAACCTTTCCAAAAGGAATCCATCCTATAGTGGAATGTGGAGGCAATTTATAATTGTGCAGTTTTTTTATTTGGAAGAAAATTTAAAAGACCTATTCATTTCACGGATAACATATTTTATAAATATATTTAAAAGCAGTTGGAGGATAATGACAGAGGACAAACAAAGATGGTTTTCAAGGAAATTTGAAAGATTTTAGGACATATGTCTGTATCATTATGCCAGAAAAAAAAATTAACCTTCACCTGATGAAGGTTTTAACCTTTTTAACCTTCCTCTGACTTGAGGGGTTAAAATCAAACTTCCAAATAATAACCAGAAGAAAGAGATTTAAAAAACTAAAATCAGTTCCCTATGGATAATGGTTATATCTGGATCGCAGATTGGGAAAAGACAGAAAATTCTATACTTTATAACACATCCTTCCTCCTATCCCTTAATTTTAATATTTTATCCATACATGTATATTGCATTGATTAAATATGTTTGTCAAGTATTTAAAAGACGACTATAGAATGAACTATTTCAACTGTCAACAAATTGTTCTTTACGCAAAACTAAAGTTTTCTGTCAGATTGGGTAGTACAAATTACTTCTCATTACCAGTGAGAATCTCACTCTAAAACTTGAAAGCGAGTTCTGGGCCTTTCAGACTCACCTATGACATTATCCTACAATATTTATCTTCAATCTAATAATAAAATTTATTCTTTCCTCTGGTGCTATGTTTTTCCAGCCCAGTTGGCTTCAGCAGGATTTACACATTAATAGTCAAAGAGAAATTGTTCTAGGGTTCCCAGAACTAAATGAATTGAGGAGGTCATCTAATGAGGTTTTATTTTCTATACTTTAAGAAAAGACAACTCTTGGCTGGGTGTGGTGGCTCACGCATGTAACCCTATCACTCTGGGAAGCTGAGACAGGAGGATCGCTTGAGGTCAGGAGTTTGAGACCAGCCTGAGCGAGAGTGATACCCCGTCTCTACTAAAAATAAAAAGAAATTAGCCAGACAATTAAAAATAGAAAAAATTATCTGGGTGTGGTGGCACACGCCTGTAGGCCCAGCTACTCAGGAGGCTGAGGCACAAGGATGGCTTGAGCCCAGGAGTTTGAGATTGCTGTGAGCTAGGCTGACGCCACTGCACTGTAGCCCAGGCAACAGAGCAAAACTCTGTCTAAAAAAAAAAAAAAAAAAAAAAGACAATGCTTACTCTATCACAACTTTTCTCAAGGATTGTTGGACTGTTGGTGCTTTCTCACACTCTATCCCTTCCAACGCATCTATGTACCTTTGTGGTGTTCTGGAACCTAGAAAAGGGGTTCTGTGGTAAGAAGAGTTATAGCCCCCAAGAGAATTCCACCCTGGGAATTTGAGGTGATACCGTGCCTGCAAATATGTTATTGTACATGACAAAAGAGACTTTACAGATGTAATTAAGGTTACTAATTGGTTACTCCACAAGTAGGGAGATTATTCTGGATTATCTGGGTGGCTACAATAATCACATCTCTTAAAAGCAGAGAACATGCTCTGGCTTATGACAGAGAGAAAGGCAGAAGGAGAAGCCAGACAGATTCAAAGCATAAGAAAAATTTGATGCTCTGTTGAGTCAAAGCAAGGAAGGATTTGAAGGATTGAGAAGCGTTTACGAAGAATTTGAAGATGGGGTACCCAGGGACCTCAGCCCAACAATCTCAAGGAATTGAAATCCGTCAATAATGTGCATGAGCTTGAAATTGTGTTTTTCCCTAAGAGCTTCCAGACAAGTACCTAGATGGGAATCTTAATTTTGGGCCCATGAGATCCTAAGCAGAGAAACCAGCTCAGCAATACTGTGGTTGGATTTTTGACCTATGGAAACTGTGAAGTAATAAATCTGTACTGTTTAAACTACTAAATTTGTGGTAATGTTATTACAGGAATAGGAAATTGATACAAGTTCTACCATTGCCACTTAACCTACCAAAAACCTGGGGCTTGCATAAGTTAACTATATTACACACAAATCTAGCTCGCAATGTTAGTTCAGTCCTATGGATCATACCTAGGTCTTCTGACAGCCACATTTGTATATATTCACTGCAACAGTTCTCAAACTTTAGCATGAATCAGAACCACCCGGAAGGCTTTTTAATATGCCATTTTCTGGTTCTCATCCCCAGAGTTTCTGTGTGGCTAAAGAATTTGCATTTCTAATATGTTCCCAGATGATGTTGCCACTACTTCTCTGGAGATCTCGCTTTGAGAACCAATAGTTTACAGGAGTTGTGTTGTTTCTCTTAATTTTATTTTTAATCTTCTCTGGAAAGGGCTTGTTATCTGAAGTTTAGAATTGCTGTAGTGGTCCTTTAGGGGACATGATAGTATTATCATGATGCCTTGTGCCCATTTGTGCTTGAGAAATGGAAGCAAGGGCCATGCAGCATCTGCCTAAACTGCTTTTGAGAGAAAGTTCAAGGACAATCATTTAGTTCTATCTTGTGGCAAAAATGTTAACCACACACCCACCTCTCTTAGATTTCACTCAAACTCAGCAAGCAAAGATTTTCTGTTCCTCTTGTCTGGTATTTTTAAACCTTTAGCACAAATCAAGTCCCTATTGTCAAGAACTTAGGAATGAAAAAGTGAATGACAAACAACAGAAAATCTATGTTTCAGAAATTGCCCAGGAAAAGCATAATAGTTCAAAGAAGGTAGCCATGTCCTATAGGATACTGGAAATAAATTAGTTCACATAAGAGGAAGAAAAATGGAGTTGGAAACATCTTAAGACAAGCAGAAACAATCTTTCCATTTTTTATGCAAGGAATGTAAAACAAATGATGTTTTATAGCTCATCAAAAAGCACCTCTTGACTTTCTATATTCTTTTCACATTAGAGGAATTTTCAACTTTTAGTGAATTTATTGAGGTACGGTTTATTTATCATAAAGTTCACTAGTTTTAGATGTCTAATTTAAGGATTTTAGGCATTTTTACCCAGTTGTTGTCAACCATCACCATAACCCAGATTTAGATTTTAATTAGCCCAACAATACTCCTTGTGCCGTTTTATAGTTAATCCTCATTCCCCATCCCCAGTCTCTAAACAACCACAATTTACTTTGGGTGTTTATAGACGCCTTTTCTGGACATTTCATATAAATGGAATTACATAATACGTGTTCTTTTGTGCCTGGCTTCTTTCCCATAGCGGTGTCTTTAAGGTTCATCCGCGTTGCGGCTTGTATCAGTATTTCATTTCTTTTTAATTCTGATGAGCATTCCCAGTTGAGAATTGTTTAAGTTATAATATTGGAAGTGTGTCACAGGGATAGCTCCCTCTTCCAAACAGTTTAATTTCTACATTATTTTTCCTCAAAATTTCCCACCAAAGGCAGAGGTGGGGGAGGGGCATGGGGACGAGACTTTGACCCACGCTACTTACTCGCTGTTTTTGAGAAAGTCCGAGGCAGGAAGACTGCTTGAGGTCAGAAGTCTTGAGACCAGCTGAGTAAAAGGGCCACTCGCCTTCACAGAAAATAGAAAAGTTAGCCCGCGTTGTCGCCGCGTCGTTCCAGCTACTCCGGAGGCCGAGGCAGGAGCTTCGCCTGAGGCAGGAAGTTCGCCTGCATTAGGAGTTGGCAAAACGAAAGGAAACGATACGAAACGAAACGAAAAGAAAAGGAAAGGAGGGGAGAGGGAGGGGGAGGCGGAGAGAGAGAGGGAGAGAGAGAGGGAGAGAGAGGAGTCCTGAAGTGGCTTTCCTGTATTCTATCCTGGGGCTGGGCCGCTGTGGGATTTCCTTTACATGGAAGAGAGTTTGGGCTCAAGAATTAGTGACTGATAGGCACTACCTGAGAATTTACTCAGTATGTTCCAAAAATGTTGAAGTACAGGTTGAAGGCAGACTATCATGCCCCCTATTTTCTGTCTCTAACGCAGACGAAGAGATCTTCAGGTGTGAGGCGCCAAGCGCCGCCGCATGCGCAGTGTGGAGTCGCCGGCTGGCCTCAGGCACCGGTGTGTCTGACCAGCTCCTAAAAACCGCAGGTGGCGCTTGTGCTTTCTTTGTCACCGTGTTACCTGCTGATCCTGAGAGATCCGTACGGAGGACTCTGAGACACCCGAGAGCTGGGAGATGGTGAGTGTGAGGCACCTGGTGTCTCGAGCGGACGGGAATGGTTGGAACATGCTGTGGCCTCGGGTCCCGGGTCTGCTTTGGTCAGCTCCAGAGCCTGAAGACCCCTCTGAGCTGACCCCACCGGCCCAGCTTGGACCTTAGTCTCCTCCGTGGGGGGCTGGGATAGTACCTGGGACCTCAGGCGTCTTGTCCCATCTGCATGAGGTGACCTCAGCCCGGGGCCCAGAGCAGTCTTTGGGCAGATCTGCCTGCAGGCACACATTACACAGATTGTCGCGACTCGTGCATTTGAGAATCCATTTGGGTCAGAACCATAAGGTGAATTCAGGGGGAGTTTCCTAGCTTGTGAGAACTGAAGCCTGGGGAGGGAGAATTTCTTTGCTGCCAGGGGAGAGGAGGATGCGTGGCGCTCCCAGAGGTCTTTCCTGTGGCTGCTCAGACACCCCTGGCCTTTGTCACCAGGGGCTAATTCCCTGTAGGGCTCACAGCTCTCAAGCTTGGGGATATATTTGACCTTCTGTATGTGAGTTTTCCTTTTGAGCTGTGGGAAAGCAGGTATTTTATCTGAACTGATTAGAACATTTATTTTTTCCCTTAGGATTCCTGGATCAAATGTTGCCACCCTTAATTCTACTTTCCCTTATCACTTGGTAATTTTATTGCCTCGTGTGAATGTGTACAAATTTTAGTTTCCTAAGGGAAAATGTGAATTGCCTGTGAGATGTCAGTAAAACAAGAAAGTCATGGAACAAACAGAATTTTTGTTCTTTTTAAGAGAGAAAATCTCAAAATGTGACATTGGAGTATTTGAGTTCTCACGTACAGCTTTATTATATCGCTATTTGTATGTACAAAAAGTCCATAAAAAAGTTTAAAATTTTAAGGTCTATCCACGCGTTACGCAATTGAATTCCTATTTTGACTGATATAAGGAAAGTTACTAAAAGTGTAAGTATATCCTTGAAAATCCTAATACACTTAAGGGTTTGATACTCAAGCCCCAATGTATTATAATATGCTACATCCTGAAAAGTTCTCCAGTGTTAGATAAAGTGGAAAGACAAACGATGTTGCCCTTTGTGATTTTAATTAGAAAGAAATTTGAAAATGTTTGTATTTTAGGATTTGTAGTTCCATACCCCAATGTCTAAAGGATTAAGTCCTAGAATGGTTTTCTGTGTAGAAAAGTTAACTTTTAAAAAAAGTTAGTTAAAATAAAGACCTAAAATTTTTAAAAAATCTTTATCCTATAGAATTAGAAGTGGGGAGTTTTACTGTATTACTGTTAAAGTCCTACCATGTTCATCTTTCTGCACTTATCTTTCTCCTTTGTTTACAACCCACAGGGTCTCCATTGCATCTTGGATATAGTCCCACATCTTTCATATGGCTTACAACATCCTTTGTGAACTAGCTTCCAGACTCATTAATTTGTTTCTTTTCACTTTAGTCTCTCTGCTTTTGTTGTTCTGGAATTTTTTGAACTTCCCCTTTCTTAATGCTCATTGCACTTGAAATTATTTATTTAAAAACTTCACCTTGATATCAATGTCAATATTCTGGTCATGATATTACAATTTAGTTTTACAAAATGTTACTATTAGAGGAAAGTGGGAAAAGTGTACACATAATCTCTTTGCATTATTTTTTACAACTATCTGTGTATCTAAAGTTTTCTCATGAAAAATTTCAATTGAAAACCAAGAGGCAAAATCCTGCACTCCTCACTATTTAAACACCATGAGTCAGGGACTGCATGGTTCTTGCTCATTCTTGTATCTTTTTTGTTTGATCCAGTGCCTAGGAAAAGTTTTACCTGAATTAAAATTCTCTTGTGCATCCCTGTAGAATGCACAAGAGAATTTTAGAATTGTAGAATAAAGTAAATCCATAATACTGGTATCCAAGGGCACATAGCTAGTTAGTGCCAAAGATGATTCAACTAAGATCTAATTCCAAAGAACTTGGTCTTTTTACTGTAAGTCCTTTTCTAGGCATAGATTTCTGGTTAAATTCACTCCTTCATTCATCTATTCATAAATATGTGCCAGATTCTCTACTAGGCCTGAGATGTAATGGTAAACAAGATAGAAAGGTCCCTGCTCTGTGGACTTCTAGTCTGTTTGGAGAGCCACATCAATCACATTATATGCTGTTTAGACAATGGTACAAACTGAAAGGAATGCAGTGAGAAAAAGAGGCCACAGTCAATGAAAGCAAATATCAAAGGAAATTACCTAGACTGAGAGGTGAGGAAAAGATTCCTGGAGAGTAAGACAAGTTAAATTAGATCTGAATACTGAGTATGATTTAATATTCCAGACAGAGGGAATGGCATGTGCAAGGGCATTCTGGCAGGAGGAAACAAAGTGCATCCAAGACACTGAAAGAAAGCCATTGGGGTGCCACATAAAAGGGAAGGGTGAGGTGACTGCCAGGTTATAGCAGGGCTTCAGGAGCTCTGCTAATTAAGGATTTTGGTCTTTAGACTGAGAGCTATGAAACAATGACTGTTTAAAAACAAAGATGAAGGCTACTTACTATGTGATTCTAACAATAGGTCATTCTGAAATAGGCAAAACTAAATTATGAAGACAGTAACACATCAGTAGTTGTCAGGGGTTAGAGGAGAGGGAGAGATGAACAGGAGGAGCACAAAGGATTTTTAGTGCCTGGAAATTACTCTGTATGATACTGTAATGGTGGATACATGTCCTTATACACTTTTCAAGACCCACAGTACATACAATGCTAAGAGTGAGCCCTCATGTAAACTATGGACTTTGGTTAATAATGGTGTGTTCATGTAGGTTAAGGTTAATCAGTTGTAACAAATGAACCACTCTGGTGTAGGATGTTCATAGTGAGAGGCTGTGTATAGTGTTGAGATGGGATATTTGAGAACTCTCTGAATCTTACACTCAATTTTGCCATGAACTTAAAACTGTCCTGAAAACTAGTCTATAAAAAAAAAAAACAAACTATAAAGTATAGTGAGGAATGTTTGTCATGATTAGTTTTATATTCACAGAGGCTCACTGTGGCTTCTGTAGGGAATGTATTGAGATGGGAGAGTAAAGAGTAATTGTAGGAACTTGTTTATATGAATTGCAGCTATCCAGGTGAGAGATAGCCATGACTTTGGTGCATCACTGGTTCTCAACCATGGAGTCTGCCTTATATTCAGACGTTCACGGTAACTGAAGATTATCTCAGAGTCACTCTGGTGGCACAGCTCTCCTCAGAAGGGGACTTCTTTCTTCTAAGTCTCATCCTGTCCTAATTTTGTCTCCTAGATCTTACACAGTAACATCAAATGCTATACATTGGGAAAGCATAGCTTTTGAAACCATACAGATCAAAATTCAAATGATACCTCCACCTCTAACTAGCTTTGTGACATGGGCTAGTTACTTTACTTCCCTGGACCTCCAGAATTCTTGGTGATACCAAGCTCTAAGTCATGACTTTACGGGAATCCTAAATCAAGATAAAATAAAAATGTGTATGGCACAGTGTCCGGTATCTCAAAGTCAGTTACCCAATATTGGTTCAATTTTTAAATTATAAAAATATGCTTGTAAATCAGGTATACTATATGATTCAAATTTTGCCTGTACTCTTTCCAAGCATCTTTTGGTATCAGAGTACTGCTTGGGAAAAATACTGAAGACAAATAAATATTTATTGGTGCTACAGAACAGAATTTTAAAACTAAGTGTGCAGTTTTCAAGCATAGAAACAATACATTTTAAAGTGTCCATTTTAATCCTCATTAATAGGCTGATAATTTTTTAGAAGAGGTAATATGGAAGAAAATCTTACTGCAAGTATATTCATCATGACAATTAGAATTGAGGATTCAGTTCATGTCTCTAATTATAAATGAATGCCACATATTAAACAAAGAGTCTGTGGAGTTCACACTTCCTTAATTATGGATTCAAGGGGATGCTAGGTTTGATCATGCTAGTTTCATTTTCATTACTATGTGCTGACATTCTCCTGTAACCTCACCACAGGTAAGTTTTCTTCCTCATCATGTACTTTGTGACAGGTTAGCAACAATTCTAACTTCATGCTCCATTTTCTCTGTCTACTGAGGCAATTTGCTATCCATGCACTTTGTTATTTCCCCTGCTTTGTGGCTCCGACCTGTAAGATGTTTCGTGGTGGGAACTGCGCTTTGAATACCTGGTACACTTCAATTGCTCTCTCAGCTGACTATGATCTATGCCACCTTAAGAGGAGCATTTTAATATATAGGTCATCTGCTTACATTAAATAGCTGGTCAAGACCGTGGGCTGAGTTGTTTAAAAAAAATGTATCTCATACTTCCCAGGGTTTTGACATTTTACCATCATTGCACTAAAGGTCCTCTGTGATCTGGCCTCTGCCCACCTCGCAAGGCTCATCTCCTACTGCGGCCTTGATATTTATGATGGGGGATATTAAACTGTGTGATATGCCCTAAATTCTTTATGCCATTTTGTACTTCTGCTCCCTTTGCAGAAGACATTTTCTCTGCCTGTAAGAATCAGCCCTTTCCCTATTCTCTACTTGCTTAAACAGTTGCTCACCTTCCAAGTTTCCATTGGGTGGCTTTTGTGATTGATACTTTTCTTTCTACCTCTTCACTCTCAGGTGCATTAGAGTTCTCTTTCTATTCCTGTAGCTGCCTGAGCACCACTCTAGTATAGAATGCACTGCATTTAATTGAAGCTATTGGTTTATAAATCTCTTTCTCTGTCTAATCCATACCTACATTTCCAACACCTCTGTACTTGGAGCATAATCAAGATATTAAATGCTTATTGAAATGATTAATGTTTTGGAAGGAAACAAGAGAAACCATGACACTAATCATTTATTTTACCCTGTTGCAGGTACCATGTTGTATGTTGAGCACACAAAATCACCTAGTATAAGTCTTGCCTCTAAATACTTAAAATCTAGAGGAAGAGAGAGATATAAAAATTGAACATAATTCTCTAGCATAGGTAGGTAGAAGCTACCAGGGAGGCCCAGAGAAAGACATCTAAATCAGATTATTGCAAAATCAAAGAGGGCACCTTAGAGGGAAAGAAATAGCTTTGAGTTATAATTGTTACTACTATTAATTACATTTACATAACATTTAATAATTATTCTTTATTGACTTACTGAGTGCTTACTAAGAGCTAAGTTCTTTACATACATTATTTTATGTCTTATAGCAATCTTAGGAAAGGAGTACTGTTGTTATTTTATAAAGGGGACACTGAGGCACAGGGAAGTTATGAACCTGTTCCCAGATCACACAGCTGAAAAGCGATAGAACTGGGATGAGAACGTGGGCCTTTCTAATGCCAAAGGCACTTCTCTAATTGTCCTGCTACAAGAGTGTCCCTTCCTATGATTGAAGAAACTGAGCAGGGAAAGAGGAGAAAGATATATATATTATACTAAAAGTGAGGGAATAGTCTTCGAGGCGAAGGAACATGCTGCATTTTGGGGAACTATTGTAGAGAGTGCAGATTCCATAGGAAGTGAAAGAAGAGAAAACAATTCAGGTATATTCCCAATTCTAACCCTTCCCAATATCTCTCCTCCAGGAGCAGCCTTGCATTCCCACTACATAGCAAAATGTAGCGGGCAGCACTGAAGAAAATAACTATTGGTTTTCTTGTTAAGAAAGTGCTACACTGTTCATAAGTATTGGAGAATGACAAAGTACCTAGACCCTTCATCTTCCTCCTTTGCTGAAGCTAAAAGGAGAGAATAAATAACAGCTGAGAGAAAAGATCAATGAAGGCCTTGCCTGCAATAACAGATAGAAAGTACCTGGCAAAGGGAAACCATAAATGACATAGAACCTCATTCTTCATCCTTTGAACTGAAGGTCTCCTCTGACCAGAGCATTAAAGATCAACTGTAGCTCTTCCCTTGAGCATAGGTGTTTGCTTTACTTATCTTAGTGCCCAGTTATCCAGGGTGGCATTGAAAACCTGTCTGCTAATACAGTGGAGGCTTTCCCGGATGGCTAATCCATAAACTTCACAAAAGTTAAATTTATCTATCAAGACTCATGCGGTTGATATACACAGTAGGGCATTTACTCTCTCCTTCTTCCATTAGTAATAACATCTGATATAGTGAGTTGGCAGAGACCAAGGTGCTCAGGACACCCATCCAATTGTTTTCCTGCCTTTCACTAGTGATGGATGGAAGTGATTGAGTTTTTCATCCTGAGCGGCAGAGGTCCTTTATTTAGATTGTGCTGTGAGATGACAGGGCTTCTGCCAGAGCAATTTCTTGAGCATGCTGAAGTGAAGTGGTTTCAAGCTGGGTCCAGGAGTGCCTTAGGAACTTGACAGGGCCCTTTGGGGTCCATCCTGGAGAAGGAGCTAAGTGAATGCAGGTTGGGCACAAGAGAACTCAGAGGTTTAAGCTTATAATCCTACATATGCTTTTCTTCTTTTTGTGGAGAATAATCTCTTTGAGTAAAAGAGCTGAAAATCTACTAGAATGTGGATACACATAGCCTTGGAGATTGAAAACCTTGGTCAAAATTTGCACAGCCACTAACAGTACTGGTATGAATATAAATTTCTTTTCTTCCTCTGAACTTTATTAGTCTTATCTCTAAATGGGCATGCAGTTACAATCTTCTCGTTTTCATAGGAGTTTTAGGATAGTCAAATGAGAGCCCATAAATAAAAGCATTATGTTAAGTGTAGAGTGCTTAGGAGCTGCTAGTAAAACTGGTTACCAGTTTTCAGTACTCTTGTTTCTATGGAAGGGTTATCTTATTTGATCTCTCTTAATTGACCTAACCATCCTATGAGACAGAAATTAGTAAAGATAGTTTACTTGGCCTTGTCTTGGTTTTCTTGTCTGTGAGTCACCACAGAGTATATGGCAGAATCCAAAGACAAGGAGCTATGTGCAAATGATTTGTTAAAGGACTCATTCCCAGAAGAAATCAGTATAAGAGACTAGAAGAAACAGGAAAGGGAAGGGAGGGAGCTAAGTAGGGGTATGATTTCAGGCAAAATTCTGAAAAAAAATAGCTTCCTCCTACAAATATAAATTAAGCTTCACAGTTGTCCTGAGGTAAGGAAGCTGAGATCTTCATATTTCTATTTCCATCAGTGTTTAGTTAAGGGTTCCCCTTCTGTCTGCACATTTATATTTCAGAGATGGCAACTATTCGTTGAATGGGTGAACAAAAAAATATTTATTGAGCATTGTCTATATTACAGATGCTTTTCTAGGTCCTAGAGATACAGTGATGAAAATGACAGGCTTCCTTATGGCAGAGACAATCAACCAATAAACAGACACATATATGTTTTCAGGAAATGATAAGTGCTATGAATTTAAAAGAGAGTAAGAAGAGAGAAAGGCACACATGGTAGGGAGAGGATTATATTTTAGATACCTCAGCTCTCCCCTTTCCTGCCTAGGCTTATGACAAATATTCATACCTCCTTTACCAGTAAGCCAGGCTGAAGCCTCAAAATCTTGTTGAACGAACAGTCTCAATGTTGGGGCTCTCATAGAATTATCTTTGCAATGAGTGCTCTGTTAGACAAAATGGCATATGAACAGTTTGTTTTTTATTTTTCCTTTTAAGAGACAATAGATACATTATTATTTTTTTGTCTAGTCTTACTCAGGATCAGTCCTGAACCTATTTAACCTCTATTCCATTCTGCAACTTTCCCCTATTCTGCTCTGTGCAGCAGATAAGCTGAACCTTGTATGCTATAAAAGTCCTGCGTCAAATAAATACTGCTTGCTTCAGCCAGAGAGGCAGGGAGACTGCAGGGCTGGAGGAAGGGAGAAATAAGGTACTTTTCCCTACCCTTCTGCCTCCCGCAACAACTCCCACAGCACCTGACCTCCTTTGTGTCTCCATATGTCCCTAGGCTGAGCTGTGTTCCAGCCACCATCAGTGGACCCAAGCCTCAGGTTTTGGTAACACCACTGCTTCCTTCCTTTGTCTGTACAGCCTAGGATGGGTGGCAGTGGGTTCTTACTCTTGCTAATATCTGGGTTATCTCCTTTTTCAAAGTTGGCTTATCTTTTCCATCATCTAAGGAACAAATTCCCCATATTTGACCTCCTCTTTTGTCCTGGTTAGACCCTTGCTGTTGTGGCCAGCCTCCTGATGCCCACCAGTAAGCCTTGTCTCCTTGAATGGCCCCCTCTCACACTGAAATACGGCTGGCCAGCGTAAGCCCCAGAGAAGTAATGGGGTATGATTTCTGAGACTAGGTCAAAATAGTTATTGTGGTTTCTACTCTTCTCTCTCTTAGAATGGTTTGCTCCAGAAGAGACAGTTGTGGTGTCATGAGGACACTTAAGCAGCCTGTAGAGAGACCCATGTGGGAAGAAACTGAGGCCACCTGCTAAAAACCAGCACCAGCCAGGCGTGGTGGTTCACTGTGGTGGTCCCAGCTACTCAGGAGTCTGAGGCAGGAGGATCCCTTGAGGCCAGGAGTTCAAAACCACCCTGGGTGACAGTTCCATCTCTAAAAAAGAGCTTTCTCACCATAAGCCCAGCCATGCCCATTTTTGTTGTAATTACCTTTCTTTCTTTCTTTCTTTCTTTCTTTCTTTCTTTCTTTCTTTCTTTCTTTCTTTCTTTCTTCTTTCTTTCTCTCTCTC
>CAUYRT010080962.1:0-16484 GCA_963574885.1 Lepilemur ruficaudatus
ACTACAGGCATGCACCACCGTGCCCGGCTAATTTTTTCTATATATTTTTAGTTGGCCAATTAATTTCTTGCTATTGTTTAGTAGAGACGGGGTCTCACTCTTGCTCAGGCTGGTTTCAAACTCCTGACCTTGAGCGATCCACCCGCCTCGGCCTCCCAGAGTGCTAGGATTACAGGCGTGAGCCACCGCGCCCGGCCGACAGGTACATTTTGATAATGAGAAAACCATTTTGTTTTATAGATCAAACCTAAAGGTATTGTATTTCACATGCAGTTCAGAGTGGTGAGCTGGTCACATGGCCTGGTACCACTGAAAGAGCTCTCTGCAACATGCAAGTCTGATCAATACAAGCACTGGATGAAGATGCAAAATCGTGATAATGAAAACATTAAGTCACAAAATAGAACCAGACTGCACTGATGTTGAATGATCAGAAAAAACATATGACTCATCTATTTTTGCTACCTAAGCTGTGTTTGATTTCTCCAAAAAGAGAAAAACGAGAAGAGATTCAGAGGGAATAACATTTTACATCATTTATAATGAAAGCCACATAGTATTCCCTTTTTCCCATTTTTTCCTTAAACAAGGTTACTACAAAGTGAACTTTGATACAATGCTTCTGAGAAAGGATTCAGAAATGAATCTGTTTTTTTAATTTGAAAAATATAAAAGTAGCATTAAGAGAATGTTTTTCTTTCTGTGTGATTGGTACACAAGAAAACAAAAAAAAAAAGGAATATTTTCTGCTTTTAATTGTTATTCTGACCAACACTCCAAATCACAGATGTGGGGCAACATCTAATCAAACTTAAAACCGTTTCCTCCTCCAGGTGGATGAATGGGGCATCCCTCAAACCATGTTGGGGAAACGTGTCTATACCACTGCCTCTGCTTTTACAGTTCAGGTGAGCCAGGGAAACCTTTAACTTTTTCATGTGTTTGCAATCGTCAGTTAGAACAAGTTCCCCTTAACTTTGGAGGTTTTGGGGGGGGTTTTGTTTTGGTTTTCATTTTTTTTGCTCAAGTCTTGAATATTAATGCCTCCTCTGAAGCCACAACAGCTGAGTGATGTGGGAGGGAAACATGGCGTCCTTCCTCTCCCTGTTTGGAAAGCCAAGCTTCATTCACAAGCAGGAAAGAATAACGTGACCAACTTCTGGCCGGCTTAATGTGCTTTCTGAAATAACAGTAAGTAGTACGGACTGCTAGAAGGAAAAGCTTGTAATAACAGAAACCCCAATAATCTTATCTAGTAACAATTATACAGTCATTATCCGTAAAGTTTGCAACAGGCTGGAAACATGCTGCACGGTGAGCTCTATGTCTACTGGTCGTCTCTGGGCCCCTCCTTTGTGTGCTGGTGTTCCTGGCCGACTCGTCCGTCATGGTGATGCTGGACAGCTGTGCCAAGCGCTGTGCTTCTGCTCTCATTGCATCCCTTGCAGCTCCTCCTCTGCAGCAGCTTGGAAATGCAACAGAGGTGAACCCTGAGCATGTAAGCATCCTGACCGTCAGCTCCCTTCCTACCTTCTGCTTGGCTTACACCAACACTCATTTATCCTCTATCTTCACCATGTGCACAAACCAGCTCAGAGACTGGGCTTGTTGGGACACAGTGAGGTACAGTACAGTGCAGTCGAGTTTGGAACTGTTTCCATTTCCTCCCTTCCCATCCACTCTCTAACCTGGTTTCTGCCCTGCCACTCTCTGAAACTGCTCCGTCAGGACAATGGGTGACATCCCCAGTTGCCAACATTGTAGGCACTTTATATTCCCTATTTGACTCATGCCTGTGGTTTTAGCTCTCACCTGAGCATTTCTTCTTTCAAATATTTCCTTCCCCCTAAACCCTGTGGATTCAACTGTCTGCTGGACCCTGCGTGTTCCCCAAACACTTGAAAGTCAGTATGTCAAGACCAAACCGACTTGCTTCTCCTCAACTCCCCAGTATCCTGAACCGGGCTCCCCATCGGTGCAGCCTGGTGGACACTGCTGAATCCCAGCCCACGTCAGCCCCTCCTTGTCCTTCCAGACAGAGCCTTCATTTTGTTCAGGTGTCCACTCTATCCAGTGCCGGGGGTGGCCCTGATACGGTCACAGGGTATCCCATTGCCCTTGAATGTGACCAAATTCTGAACAATGAGTAAGGAAATCAGCTGAGGCTCTGGGAAAAGAGACATCCTTTGTCTGGATACTGTAATCTGGATATGACACCTAGAATTTCGCCGAGGATGAAACCAACTCAGATAGGCACAACAAAACAGAAAAGAGGACCTGGGACTGTGATAACACGTGAAGCTGCTGAATCCAACAGTCCGTCTTCTATTGTGGGACATGATCCATTTTCTTCTTGTTTATGTTAATTCGGGTTTCTATTACCGTGGTCAAGTCTCTCTGGGCCATTACAGGCTCACACCTGTAATCCTAGCACTCTGGGAGGCTGAGGCAGGAGGATTGCTTGACATCAGGAGTTTGAGACCAGCCTGAGCAAAAGTGAGACCCTGTCTCTACCAGAAACAGAAAAAAATAGCCACGTGTTGTGGCACACACCTGTAGTCCCAGCTACTCAGGAGGCTGAGGCAGGATCGCTTGAGCTCAGGAGTCTGAGGTTGCTGTGAGCTATGTTGACGCCACTGCACTATAACCAGAACAACAGAGAGAGACTCTGTCCCCCCCCAAAAAAAGTCTCTCTGCTCTTCCTCTTACTGGGTCCACTGAAGAGTCCTGTCAGTTCCCCCGACCTAAATGTTTCCAACCCCTCCCCACCACCAGTGTTCTCCATCCCCACCGCCAACATCCCAGTGTTTCATTGCCTAACCGACTTTAACATGTCCCGTCTGGTGCACTATGCCTCCTCCCCACAGCGGGACCGCACATCCGAAGGTTGGCCTCTACCTGGGGTGCAGATCAACGACCCCGATTCCCCACTCACAGTCCTTCACGAGCCGCCATCACTTTCTTCTCTAACCACAGCGCAAGCCACACGGCCACATTTCCATGCTACACACACACCAAGGTCGACCCTACCCCAGGACTTTGTACCAGCTGCTTCCTCTGTCCAGAAGGCTCCTCCCTCAGATCCCCCAAAGGCCTGGTTCGGCTCACTTCTCACTTTTCACCCCGAGGCCCTACTGACTGCCATTTAGATCCGCGCCACTCAGCATGCCTCTGGCACCCTCCACAATGTGATCCTTTTTCTTCAAGGCACTTACAGCTGTGCCAAAGTATCTCATACACTTGTGTAATGCCCATCTCCTCCTGCTAGACCACAAGCCCCATGAGTACAAGCAGCTCGACTCTTCTTTCAAACCACTTTATTCAGGTTCGACTCACATATAAAATGCTATACCTGTGTAATGTAAACATCTGGATGAGATTAGGGATAAGTATACACCCATGAACCCATTACCACCACTAAGGCCATAAACATACCTACCCCTCCCGTGGTGTCATCACACCTCTTTACTATTATTGTTACTTTTGTGGTAAAAACACTTAACATATTAAGATCTACTCTCTTAGCAAACTTTATACATTTTTGTTAGCTATATGTGCCATGCTGTGTAATAGATCCCCAGAACTTATTTATCTTGCATGGCTAAAACTTCATACCCTTTAATCATCACCTCCCCATCTCCTCCCCAAGCCCCAGCCCCTAGCAACCACCACTCTACTGCTTCCGTGAGTTTGATTATTTAATTTTTCTAAACCTGCTCCCTAGAAAAGTATTCACTATTTTAGACCACATATGTATAACCGAAATCATACAGTATTTGTCTGTCCTTGTGTAGCTGATTTCACTTAGTATAATGTTCTCCAGGCCCGTCCATGTTGCCACAAATGGCAGAATTTCCTTCTAAGTCTGAATAATATTCCATCACACGTATATACCACAATTTCTTTATTTATTCATCTATGAATAGACATCTAGCATTGTTTCCATATTTTGGCAATTGTAAACAATGCTGCGATAAAAATGTAAGTGCAGACATCTCTTCCAGATCCTGATTTCAATACCTTTGGATATATAAAGGAAATTCCATACTGTTTTTAATATTAATAATAGCGATACCATTGACATTCCCAGTATACAAGGGTTCCCTTTTCTCCACATCCTCAACAACACTTATCTTTTGTCTTTTTGATAACAGCCATCCTAGCTGGTGTGAGGTGACATCTCATTGTGGTTTTGATTTGCATTTCCCAGTGATTAAAGATGTTGAGCATGTTTTCATACAAATTTGGCAATGTGTATGTCTTCTTTGGAGAAATGTCTAGTCAGGTCCTTTGACTGTTTTTCCACCAGGTTATTTGGAGATTTTAGAGTTGTAAGAGTTCCTTTTATATTTTTGGTATTAACTCCTTATCAGATATATGGTTTGCAAATATTTTCTCCCATTGTGTAGGTTGCCTTTTTGTTAATTATTTCCTTTGCTGTGCAGAAGATTTTTAGTTCAGTGTAATCCCACTTGTTTATTTTTGCTTTTGTTGTCTGTGCTGTTGGTGTCATAGCCAAAAAATCATCAAGGACAATGTGAAGGAGCTTTTTCTCTATGTTTTCTTCTAGGAGTTTTATAGTTCCACGTCTTACGTTTAAGTCTTTAATCTATTTTGAGTTGGTTTTTGTGTATGGTGTAAGATACGGGTCTAATTCCATTTTGTTCCCAACACCGTTTATGGAAAAAACTATCCTTTCCCCGTTGTGTATTCTTAGTGTCCTAGTCAAAAATTAGTTGCCCATATATGGGTTAATTTTGGGGCTCTCTAGTCTAGGCTTGCTCCTAGCCAAAAAGCCAAGAAGCAATGGGCTCTCTATTCTGTTCCATTGGTCTGTGTGTTTGTTTTTACTTTGTTAATATTTATTTACATATTTTTAGACAAAAAATAAGTGGCATAATAGAATTTTTAGAGACAAGGTCTTGCTCTGTCACCCAGCCTGCAGTGCAGTGGCTAATCATAGTTCACTACAACCTTGAACTACTGGGCTCAAGTGATCCTCCAGCCTCAGCCTCCCAAGTAGCTAAGATTACAGGTGTGTTCCACCATGCCTACCTGGCTAATTTTTGAATTTTTTTGTAGCAATATCTCACTATGTTGCCTAGACTAGTCTTGAACTTGTGGCCTCAAGTGATCCTCCCACGTTAGCTTCCCAAAGTGCTAGGATTACAAACGTGAACCACCATGCCTGGCCCATACTGTTTTGATTATGATAGTTTTGTGATATAATTTGAAAAAAGGAAATGTAATGCCCCAGCTTTGTTCTTCTTGCTAAAGATTACTTTGGCTATTTGGGATCTTTTGTGGTTTCATGTGAATTTTAGGGTTATTTTTTCTATTTCTGTGGAAAAATATCATTGGAATTTCTATTGAGGGTTTTCTGACATGAAATCATGTCATATGCGAGCAGAGATAATTAAATGTCTTCCTTTCTGATTTAGATTCCTTTTATTTCTTTTTCTTATCTAATTGCTCTGGCAAGGACTTCCAGCAGTATGTTGAATAGAAGGGCAAGAGTGGACATCTTTGTCTTCTTCGTGATCTTAGAGGAAAAGCTTTCAACTTTTCACCACTGAATGTGATGTTACCTGAGGCCTTGTCATGTAGGCCTTCATCATGTTGAGGTACATTCCTCTATACCTATTTGTTGAGAATTTTTATCATAAACAGATGTCAAATTTTGTCAGATGCATTTTTCTGCATCTATTGAGATGATTATATAATTTTTATCCTTCATTCTGTTAATGTGTTGTATCACACTTACCGATTTGTATATGTTAAACTGTCTGTGCATCCCAGGGATAAAGCCCACTTGATCATAGCGTATGATACTCTTAATGTGCTGTTGAATTTGGTTTGCTAGTATTTTGTTCAGGATGTTTGTGTTTATGTTCATCAGGGATACTGACCTGTAATGTTCTTTTCTTGTAGTGTCCTTGGCTGGCATTCATATTAGGGTAATCCTGACCTCATAATGCTGGAAGTGTTCCTTCCTTTTCAATGTTTTTGGAAAAGTATGAGAAGAATTGGCATTAATTTTTCTTTAACGGGTAGAATTCACCAGTGAAGCCACTTGGTCCTGGGCTTTTTGTTGTTGTTGGAGATTTTTGATTATTGATTCGATCTCCTTAGCATACTTATCTGTTTAAATTTTCTGTATCTTCATGGTTCAGTCTTGGTAGGTTGTATGTTTTTAGGAATTTATTCATTTATTCTAGGTTATCTAACTTGTTGGCATATAATTATTCAAAGTAGTCTCTTACGATCCTTTGTATTTCTATAGTATCTGCTGTAATGTCTCTTCTTTCATTTATAATTTTATTTATTTGAGTTTTCTGTCTTTTAGGCTAGCTGAAGGTTTGTCAATCTTGATTATCTTTTAAAAAACTGAACTTTTAGTTTCATTGTTGTTGGTTTTTTTTTGGGGGGGGTATTGTTTTCCTATTCTCTATTTATTTCAGCCCTAATCTTTTTTTGTTTTGTTTTGCTTTTTGTTTTTTTGTTTTTGTTTTTCTTTTTTTTTTTTTGAGACAGAGTCTCATTCTGTTGCCCGGGCTAGAGTGCTGTGCTGTCAGCCTAGCTCACAACAACCTCAAACTCCTGGGCTCAAGTGATCCTCCTGCCTCAGCCTCCCTAGTAGCTGGGACTACAGGCATGCACCACTATGCCCGGATAATTTTTTCTACATATTTTTAGTTGGCCAATTAATTTCTATTTTTTTTTTTTAGTAGTGACAGGGTCTCACTCTTGCTCAGGCTGGTTTTGAACTCCTGACCTTGAGCGATCTTCCCGCCTCAGCCTCCCAGAGTGCTAGGATTACAGGCATGAGCCACCATGCCTGGCCTTTTTTTTTTTTTTGAGACAGAGTCTTGCTCTGTTGACCTGGTTAGAGTACAGTGGTGTCATCATAGTTCACTGCAACTTCAAACTTCTCGGCTCAAGTGATCCTCTGGCCTCAGCCTCCTGAATAGCTGGGACAACAGATCCATGCCACGGTACCTGGCTAATTTTTCTATTTTTGGTAGAGACAGTGTCTTGCTCTTGCTCAGGCACCAGCCTGAACTCCTGAGCTCAAGTGATCCTCCCACCTTGGCCTCCAAGAGTGCAGGATTACAGGTCTGAGCCACTGCACCCAGCCTCTAATTTTATTATTTCCTTTCTTCTGTTAACTTCAGGCTAAGTTTGTTCTTCCTTTTTTAGTTCCTTGATGTTAACATATTCACTTGAGATCTCTTTTTTCCTTAATGTAGGCATTTATTGCTACAAATGTCCCTCTTAGAACAGCTTGTACTGAATCCCACAAATTTTAGTATGTAGTGTTTCCATTTTTATTTGTCTCAAGATATTTTTCAATTTCCCTTTTGACTTCTTCTTTGATCTCTTGGTTGTTCAAGAGTGTTGCTTGCTTTCTACATATTTGTGAATTTTCCAGTTTTTCTCCTCTTATTAATTTCTAGTTTCATAGTGTTGTGGTAAAAAAAGATACCTGAAATGATTTCAATCTTCTTAAATTTGCTAAGAATTTTTTTGTGACCCAATATATGATCTATCCTGGGAAATGTCTCCTGTGCACAAAATAAAAATGTATGAATGAAATATTCTACACATGTCTGTTAGATCCACTTGGTCTATGATGTTGTTCAATCCACTGTTTGCTTACTGATTTTTTTGTTTGGATTATCATTCATTATTGCAGCTGAGGTATTGAAATCCCCTACTATTATTGTATTGCTGTCTAGTTCTCCCTTCAATTCTGTTAATATTTGCTTCATTTATTTAGATGTTCTGATGTTGTGTGCATATATAATTCTTAATTAATTCTTAATTAATTCTTAATTCTTGATGAATTGACCTCTTTATCATTATATAATGGCTTTCTTTTTCTCATGTGACACTTTTTGACTTAAAGTCTATTTTGTCTAATATAAGTGTAACCACCCCTGCTTTCTTTTAATTACCATTTTCATGGAGTACCTTTTTTTTTTTTTTTTTGGAGACAGAGTCTCACTGTGTTGCCCTGGCTAGAGTGCCTGGCATCAGCCTAGCTCACAGCAACCTCAAACTCCTGGGCTCACGTGATCCACCTGCCTCAGCCTCCCGAGTAGCCGGGACTACAGGCATGCACCACCATGCCCGGCTAATTTTTTCTATATATTTTTTTAGTTGGCCAATTAATTTCTTTCTATTTTTTTAGTAGAGACGGGGTCTTGCTGTTGCTCAGGCTGGTCTCAAACTCCTGCACTCAAATGATCCACCCGCCTCTTCCTCCCAGAGTGCCAGGATTATAGGAGTGAGCCACTGAACCCAGACAGGAATACCTTTTTCCATTCCTTCACTTTCAGCCTTTTGTGTCCTTAAATCTAAAGTGAGTCTCTTGTAGGTATCATATAGTTGGATCTTGTTTTTTCATCCATTCATTCACTCTATATCTTTTTTTTTCCACTATGTTGCCCAGGCTGAAATGTAGTGGCTATTCTGGAGTGATCACAGCATACTAAAACCTCAAACTTCTGGCTTCAAATGATCCTCCCCACCTCAGCTTCGTGAGTAGCTGAGATTATAGATGTGTTACTGCACCTGGCTCTATGTTTTCTAATTGGAGAATTTCATTTATTTTCATTGAAAGTAATTATTGATACATAAGGATATGTACTGCCATTTTGTTAATTGTTTTCTACTGTTTTGTAGTTCCTTTCTTCCTCTCTTGCTACAACCTTTTTGATGTTATGATTTTCAGTGGTATGTTTTAATTCCTTTCTCTTTGTCTTTTGTATATCTACTACAAGGTTTTTCTTTGTGATTATTATGAGGCTTACATAAAATATCTTACAGTTATACAATCATCTAAGCTTATAACTTAATTTCAATTACATACAAAAACCTCTATACTTTTACTTCTCCCCTCCCACATTTATTTTATTGACATCACAACTTATATCTTTTACATTGTATAATCATTAACAAATTCTTATAGTTATAATTACTTTTAACACTTTTGTGTTTTAAATTTTATACTAGTTATAATTACACACCACTATTACAGTATTAGAGTATTCTAAATTTGACTATATACTTAACTTTACCAGTGAGTTTTATACCTTCAAATGTTTTCATGTTGCTAATTAGCATCCTTTCATTTTAACTTGAAGAACTCCCTTTAGCATTTCTTGTAAAGCAGGTTTTGTGGTGATGAACTCCCTCAGCTTATGTCTGTCTGAGAAAGCCTTCTCTCTCAATTTTTGAAAGACAGCTTTGCCAGGTATAGTAAACTTGGTTGCCCCAGGTTTTTTTCCCCCCCCCGCACCTTGGATATATCCTCCCACTCTCTCCTGGCCTGCAAGGTTTCTGTCGAAAAACACACTTATAGTCTCATAAAAGTTCCCTTGTATGTGATGAGTCATTTTTCTTGCATTGCTTTCAAAATTCTCTTTATGATTGACTTTTGACAATTTGATTATAACATAACTTAGTGAGAACTTCTTTATGCTCAAGTATTTTGAGTTATTTGGGCTTCAGGGAGCTGGATATTCATTTCCCTCTCCAGATTTGGGAATTTTTCTGTCATTATTTAAATAAGTTTTCTGTCTTTTTCTTTCAGCTTCTTCTTAGATTCCCATAATGCAGATACTGGCCTGATTGATGGTGTTCAATAAGTTCCTTATATTTTTTCACTCTTTTTCATTCTTTTTTCTTTACATTTAAAATGGTTAAGATGGTAAATTTTGTTATATACTTTATCACAATTTTAAAAATGCTTGTTTCATCTATACAGTGGAATACAATGCAGTAATAAAAGTAAGGAAGAAGCCAGGCACAGTGGCTTATGCCTGTAATCCTAGTACTTTGGGAGGCCGAGGCAGGAGGATCGCTTGAGGCCAGGAGTTAGAGACCAGCTTGGGCAATCCAGTGAGACCGCATCTCTACAAATTATAAAAAAGTAAAAAATTAGCTAGGCATGGTGACATGTACCTATAGTCCTAGCTACTCAGGAAGCTGAGGCGGGAGGATTGCTTGAGCCCAGGAGTATAAGATTGCAGTGAGCTATGATTGGGCCATTGCACCCTGTCTCAAAAAAAACAAAAAAAAAAGAAGGAAGAATTTTTTTTAAGGACTTGCGGGAAAGGAAACCACCTCTATTGAAAAATGCAAGGGAGCCAAATAGTGTAAAAAATATAATGGGAAAGAAAAAAATACATACAGATTTGCTCATATCTGTATAAAGTATCCCTGGAAGGATACACAAGAGGCAGCAACATTGGTTTCTTCTTGGGAGAAGTAGATAGAAAGAGGGGCAGAGTGGAAGGGATACTTCTCTGGAAATCTTCTTCTACCTTTGAAATTTTGAACCAAACAAACATACCTTCCAAACGCAAGTGAAAATATACAATATACTTATTTAAAGGCATCACAAACCAAAATTCTTTCAGAAGCCAGGCAGGAAACACAAAGGAGTAAAATCAGCAGGGGTATAATCCTGCCACACTGGAGAAAGGATGCCTCCATTCAATACATATGGTCAAGCACAGCCTGTGGAACGCACGCAAAAAGGATGCCAAGAGAAGCTAAAGGGCTCAGTTTGTATGTAAAATCCTCTGTCCCTGACATGTAGAAAAAAACACTCTATTGATAATATACATTCAGAAATGCACACACAGGTGCACAACTCAATTAATATTCACAAAGTGAACACCACAGTGCAACCAACATCCAGAATAAGAAACAGAACACGTGCAGGCACAGTGGCTCACACCTGTAATCCCTAGCACTCTGGGAGGCTGAGGCAAGAGGATCACTTGAAGTTCTAGAACAGCCTGAGCAAGAGCAAGAGCCATCTCTACTGAAAATAGAAAAATTAGCTGGCAGTGGTGGCTTGCCTGTAATCCCAGTTGCTCAGGAGGCTGAAGCAGGATGGCTTGAGCCCAGGAGTTTGAGGTTGCTGTGAGCTATGATGATGCCCCTGCACTCTAGCCTCAGAGACTAGGGAGACTCTCCCTCTAAAAGAAAAGAAAAAAAAGAAATAAGGAAAGAAACAGAACATGACTATCCCCAATCCCCTCACCCACCAATTTTTCCATTGCTCTCTCCTCCAGTCACTAGTTCCCCACCCTACCCACAACTAGAAACCACTACCGTGATATTTTAACAGACTGTATTAGTTTTGCCTACATTTGTACATTAGGTGAATAGAATCACCAAGTATGTGCACTTTGGGGTTTGGCATCTTTCTCGCAACATTATGCTTGTGAAATCCATCCATGTTGCCGTATGTAGCTGCATATGGGTCATTTTCATTGCTGACAGTCTTCCATTAATTCATCCAGCCTTTTTGAAGAAGACTATATTATAGAGTTTTTGATTAGGAGTCACACTGCCTGACTTGTGATTTTAAAAATTCACTTCATCGGTAGAGCTGCCTCATTCTTTCTCACAGTTTCTCAGTATTTCACTGTGAAGGTGCCATACTTTTTCTGCTGTCGCAAATGGGGGACATCCAGCCTATCAAATTTTAGACTCGAAGCACTTCTACGTTTCCTCCTCTCCCAAAATTCTAGCTGACATTTTCCCAACTAAAACCTTTTTCTAAGATAACCCAATTCAATCCGGCCTTTTACACTTAAATTTCTCCTTCCTTAAAGAACAGCCTAACGTAGAACCTCACTGGCTTCCAGGGCCGCCAGCTCCAGCCTGAAGCCCTTTTCCACCTTAAAAAGGTGCTTAGGGGAGCAACAGGTCTAAAAAGGGCAGGAGCCTGACGGGCGTGCTTCTCGCACCCTCCGGCGCAGAAGGGCTCCGCGGGTGCGGGGTCCGCGAGGGCTGCGCTGGAGACCGTCGGGGACGGCTCTCGGGTGCGCAGTCCTAACAGCCGCCGCGCTCCGGGCCCAGAAACGACCCTCCCGCACCTGCAGCCCCGCAAGCAACGGAGACCGAGAGAGAGTTACAAGCAAAGGGCAGACTGCAGTAACCTCGCAGCCGGAGCACCCGCCTCGCGAGCGCCAGCAGCGGACCCGAGCGAAGCGAGTCCAAGCGCGGCCAGAGGCTCCGCGCCTGCTCAATGGCTCCCGCGCCGCGCCCGCCTCCGCTTTCCTTCCCACGGCCTCCCCCGCGGCGCCTGCGCACTGGGCCCCGCCGCTCGAGGGCCTGCGAAGCCGGGAACCCCAGATGACCTTTCCTGCCGACTGCGGTGGGAAACGTCCGCTAGTTCTTGCGTCCCTTGTCCCTGTCCCCTCCCAACCTACGAGAACGACTACAGATGTTCGAACCCAGTTCGCCAAGGGGTCGGGGGCCCAGTCGCCTGCGGCTTTCAGGGCGCGTGCGGGCGCCCAGGTATCCAGGAGGATTGTGGGTGGGGACCCGCGCTCACGTGGCGAGCTTCCGCCAATCGACGCGCAGACCGCACTTTGCGGCTCGGCTTCAAACTACCGTGAGCCCCGAGCGGCCTCTGGGGCCCCGCCCCCCTCCGCCGAGTCTGGGGCCCCGCGAGACGGCGGGGAGGTGGGGGCGCCCGGGCGCGGGGGCGGGGCGGCGGGGTCGAGTGACGGCCCGCCTCACCTATTCCGGACGCGGGCCGCGGCGCGGGCGCGGCGAGGTGGGCCCCGCAGCCAATGGGCGGGGGCGGGGGGCGGCCCGGCCGGCGGGGAGGGAGAGCCCGCGGCCGGGGGACGCGGGGGGAGCAGGAGGCGGGCTCCCAATCCGGTTCCATCCGGTTCTCCCACCGCCCCCGCCGCGGGTCTCAGCAGCTCGGGCGGCGGGAGCGACGGCAGCGGCCAGACAGCGCAGGTTCGCGAAGGCTCTCGGCGCGCCGCGGCCCGCAGGCAGCCGGCCCGCGCCCTCCCCGCCGCCAGGATGCCTAAGAGGAAGGTGAGCGGCCCGCACACGCCCCCTCGCGCCGCCGCCGGCCTCCCCGCCGGGCCCCTGCGCGGCGCAGGCCCCGCCGCGCCCCCGGCCGCGCTGGGCCCGGGAGGCGCTTGGAGGCCCGCGGGCGCCCGCGCGGCGGCCCCGGGGGGCGGCCGTTCTGGAACGTTCGGTGGTCGGAGCTGCCGCGGGGGCGATTCGAACGGGGCGGCGGGAAGCCGCTGACGTCACGCGGCCGGGCATTGTTCTCGCGCGCGGCGGGCGCGGGGGACTCGTGTGTGCGGATCGCGCCCATCGCCCGTCTGCCTCTCCCCGCAGGTGAGCTCGGCCGAAGGCGCGGTGAAGGAAGAGGTGAGCGCGGGGCCCGTGCCGGGGGGTGGTGTAGTGTGAACTGCCCGCCCTCCCTCCGTCCCGTCCTCCTTCCCTCTGGCTGACTGTCCTCTTTCTCTCCGCAAGCCCAAGAGGAGATCTGCGCGGCTGTCGGCTGTAAGTAAAGCGAGCCCTCCAGGCGTTTGTTTTCCGTGGGATCGTCCCAGTGCAGGAACTTAGCGCTACTTTTGCCTTTCAGAAACCTGCTCCTGCGAAAGTGGAAACGAAGCCCAAAAAGGCAGCGGCAAAGGTAGGTTTCAAAACTTGCCTTAAGACACGGTGTGTCCTAGGCTACGTTGTTACTTGATATGTGACTTTTTATTTTATCTCTTTGGATTTTCTTTGCATTTTAATAACTTAGTTTTTCTTCTGGCGGGGTAAAGTGCAATGGTTGTAGTTATCCTGGCTTACGTGAATATGATGTGTCACATTTAAGCTGCTGCAGAATGTAGTAAACTTAAGATGACAAAAATTAGTAAATATGAACTTAAGCCTGCTGAAGAGATTTATTCTTTGTGCTGTGTGCATTATGGACGGTGCTTGTCCTTTCACTGCACGCTTGTACTTCCTCTCGACATGAAAGAGCCAAGTTAGGACTGAGGCCGGGAGAAAAGGAACGTGTAGGTTTTTATATATACAGTTCCCAAGTCAAGACAGGGGATCTTCTTGGGTTGGGGGTGGCTGAGATCAAGACTTGTGTTCTTTGAGAACATAAATATCAGTGTTCTGAAAGTATTTTATTTACAGTAGTGAAAAACGTGATGGTTGTTGCTCCAGAATAAATTCATGATTGCATGAATCAGATTGCAGGTCTTTGGAATGAAGTTGTTCTTGAGTGTATGTATGTTTGATAACTTGCTTGGGAAAGCAGAATATATGTAAGACATTTGTAAACTTTGTGTTCGAATATAGCGTTGAAACTACTGTCTGGAAAGCTCTGTATGTTCCTTATGTTGTTCTTTTCCAGTCAAAACTTAGATGAGAGTGTTCTTTGAAGTCTCCTCAAAAAAGAAAAAAAGAAATTTTTAATGCCATCACCGTCTTTCCTAAAAGTGTAGGTGGAAGTATAAGCACTGCATACTAGTCAAAAGAGGCATAGATAATATTTTTGATACTGTAGACCTCTTGGATAACTATTGAATTTGTCCTTGCTAAATAAAGGTATAAAACAAAGGGTTTTTTCTCTTTTTCTATTTAAACCTACGGAGTTGAATATAAAAACCTTAACTATGTTTTCTTCAACAGAAAGTTCCGTTTTTGTGATCCTTCTAGAAATAAAGGTTCAAGGAAGGTGTAAGTGTAGTATATCAACTTAGAATTTCTCATACCAGCAGACAGTGCAGTAATTCTCTGTACATAGAGTACTGCGGAAACTTCGTGAAGGCCTAAAAAATTAGCCAACCATGTTGCAAAATCTTGGCGTGTAGATTTTTTTGTTATACGCGTCTTCTTTGATTCTATGCTTTTTTTAATAAACCAAGTTGCTGAAATACTTGCCTGTTTTCCTCTTAGAATTTTCTTCCTTGCCTGTCTTTGTCCATCTCGATCTGCTATAAAATAAATTTTTAAGTGAAAGCAGTTAAAGTTACCCTCAGTAGGTTTGGGACATCACATGTAATCATCATTTTTCTCTCTTCCTCTGAGTGAGAGGCCAACAGGTAAGTCTTTGTGTCCGTGTTCTGGAGGAACTAACTAACCAGTTCACCTTTCCAAAGGAAAAATGGGAGGAGGGTTTTTTCCTTTTATTTTTACATTTAGTTGCTGTAATATACCTTTGTCTTCGTAATTGATCAGGCTTTATTTAAAGCCTTAAACAGAAGGTAAGCGCTTGATGTATTACACTACTCAATAGACATACTGTTTTCAAAGCGTATCTGTCACACAGCCTGCTTCTGACTTGTATCATTTCCTTAGAAGTAAATATTTGGAAGGTTGAAACGTTATACTTAGGAAACCGATATGTTTTGTTTCATGTAGCTTACAGGTTGTTAATGGTTACAAACGGTATTATTTCAAGTACAGGCTATTGTATATTTTAACTTTTTTCAGGTTTTTAATTCTTATGTTCTTGAGATGGTAGTTATGAAATTAATGAGAAACCTTTAAAAACCAGATTATGAAAGAATAGTTGTTGAGTACAGAAGCAGTTGTGACACTTCATGGTAACAGTGTGTGTAGCAGTGTTAGCTCAAATATGTGTGCTTATATAATTTGTTATTTATCCAAAAGATGTAGGATTATTAGAAGTCATCGTGCTGTGTTTATATACGGAATGCCGCTGTTGGTACAGACTACCTTGCAGTGATTTTTTTCCCCATCTTAATACTGAAATTGTGAGATCTACTTGTATGTCTTTATGGCCCTTTAACTCAGTACCCATAGGGGTCTTTTATACCACCTGCTGGTGAATTAATTTAGCTGTTGCTACATTTTTTATTTACAGAGAATAAATATAAAGCTTTTGTTAAGCTTCTCCTTACCATTGATGGATGGTGTCCAAAAATGGTGTTTTATATTGCTTTAAAATGGCTTAAATTTTGGACTTAATATTGTCATGCCTGTGCTTTTCAGATTTTTGAAACACATAAATGAAAATGATGACTTCAAAATAGATCCTTTTAGCTACTCATTATATCAAGGGATTGCCTGTAGCGGGATAGTCAATGTGACCATACAGCATGATGCTTTTTTAAGGTGTAAGGTCTTAATGTGAGGGTAAAAGTCTTGTCAGAATGATGGTAGTTTGATTATTGTTTGTGCTTAAAAGGAATTTGGGGATGAGCAGGGATACAGTGGAAGAGATTCTCCAGTATTCTTCTACCTCATTTGTAGTGTTGTATGGAGCTGTAGACCATAGACGATGGCGACAGTGATGGTGAAGTGCAGCTCAGGCTTTAGGACTTACCGTCATGTGTCTAATGAGGCTTGACGTGGAAGTGCTATCACAATCTCCTTAGCATACGCTGTTTTCCTGATTACTAGGGGTAGCCTTTAAGTTGTCTCCTTTTGGTCACTTATCTCAGACTTATGTGTTGGTGTGTGATAAAACATTAACATGGCACTTACCATGGATGCAAAGTAAAGGTAAAGTTAATACTTAAAATATACTCTTATTTTATCATAGGATAAATCTTCAGACAAAAAAGTGCAAACAAAAGTGAAACACGGAGTAAAGGGAAAACAGGCAGAAGTGGCTAACCAAGAAACTAAAGATTTACCTGCAGAAAACAGAGACACTACAACCAAAATCTAGCTTCTGATGA
>CAUYRT010080963.1:0-12962 GCA_963574885.1 Lepilemur ruficaudatus
TTGACAGAGTAGGTTTTTGAATGTAACAAGATAAGTCAACTTGAGTGGTAATATATTTTGGGAAATCAGTTCACTACAAATTGTGACTGTAAACATTGTACTGTAAATGCTTTGTAGTTTTCCCCCAATTAAAAAAAAAAATCCCCCCCAAAAAAATATTGACTCAAACAATTGGACAAATAAAAATAAGTTGAAACAGGAGAAAATAACATAAAAATAATTAAAAAATAAAAATAGGAAAATTAACAAATCACTCCAAGGTAACGTTCCTTGGAGAAAACCAAACTACGCAATTCTGTGATACAGCTAATCTGATAGGTATCCCAAAGGTGTCCTATCCTAACCCCAGAACTTGTCAATATGGTAATATGACTTGTTGGCAAAAATGACTTAGGAGGTGTGATCCTAGATTACCCAGGTGGGCCCAAAGTAATTATGAGGTCTCTAATAAAAAGGACATAGTCACATTAGAGCCAGAAAAGACAATATAGGGACTGAAGCAGAAGTAAGAGAGGAGAGATGTTAAGCTACTGGCTTTGAAGATGGAGAGAGCAGCCATCAGTCAAGGAATAGGACAGCCTCTTGAGGCCGGAAAAGTTGAAAAAATGGATCTCCCTTAGAAAGCCTCCAAAAGGAATATAGCCCTCTGGACACATTTTATACTTCTGATATGATTATATTATGTATATACGATCAATATGTAGAATAAATTATATATTTATAGTTTCTATAATTTATAATAAATTATGTTGTTACATATACTAAAATTGTTACATAATGAAATTGTGTTGCTTTAAGACACTAAGCTTTTGCTAATTTGTTACAATGGCAATAGAAAATAATATAGCTAATAAAGGAATGGGAAAATATTTACAAGAAGAATTTAAAATAAGACTGAACATAAAACAGTATGTATGGCTGAGATTAAAATTAGTAGAGAACTAAATTACTCAATGCTAATAAGTTTGAAAATCTGAAATAAACAAGAATCTCCTGAAATGATTCAAAATAATGCAAAAATATATGGTACAATTTCATTTGTAAATCTAGAAACAAACATAAAACCATTGCAGAAAAAAATCCAAAAATATATTTAACAACCACCATGATATGTTATCATTTTAAGCCTTATAATAATTGCATGAGGAACTAACCTTATTAGCCTCATTTTATAGATGGAGAAATCAAATTTAAGAAATAGGCCCCAAATTACATGGCTAATAAGTTTCAGAGCTAGTATTTAAACACAAGGACTTTGGTTTCAGTGCTTATATTGTAACATTTTTATTCCAGAAATGCAAGGATGGATCAAAATAGACAAATCAATTCTAGCAAATCATTGAATCAATCAATAATTCATAAAAAATCATATTCATTTTGCAATATTTCATAAAATGTTTGATAAATTTCAATATCCCTTTCAAAAAAAATTGTCGCTAGAAGCAAGAAAAATTATGACAAAGAAGACTTATTCCAACAATAACTAGCATTTTACTTGACTTTAAAACATTGAATATATTTTATTAAAGTCAGGAACCAGAACAATATGTGGATGAATATTATAACTATAACTTAAGAACATCCTGTAAATTCTAAGCACTGTAACAAAGGAAGAAGAGATAGGATGTAAATATGAGGAAGAAATAAACTTATCATTGCTTGAAATCACACAATTACTTAGAAATCTAAATTATTTAGATTAATAAATCAAATTAATTGATTAAAAATGGTTAGCTCTAATAAGAAAGATTAATAATGTGCCAAGTTAGAAAAATCAATGTTTCTAATACATCCCTATAAAAGTTTAGAAAATGCAATCGCAAAATTGACTTATTCACAAAGCAATGAAAATATATATGTATAAATGGTTGTAGGATGAAAATATACTCCACACATATTGGAAAATATCAATAAAGATTTGAAAAGAAAAGAAAAATGCACTTTCATAATTATTTTACTGAATTAGAAACAAATTAAATTAAGACACTAATTATTCCTCCAAATAATTTATAAGTTCAATGAAGTTTTAACAATAACAATATGTAACTTTTATTAAATCCATTAGTCTGAAGTAGACATTATATTAAGTTATGTATGTATATGTATGCAAGCATAATTGAGATTTAGAGTATCTTATTGGTTAGGTATTATTATTATGATTACTATTTGCAGATGAAGAAACTGGGGATAATAGATTATATGGGATTAAATATCATATAATTGGTGGACTTGGAACTCAATCTCATGGAGTTCATTTCCATATTCTCCCACTTTAATACATTGTAACATAATTCAAAATCCCTATAAAAAATTTGGGGACATTTTATCAAATGATAAAATTTGATTAGATTAAATTTATGAGAATAGCCAAGATAATTCTTTTAAAAATATATAGCTTATTTAAAGTTGTACTTGACCTTTAAATGTTAAAATACATTATAAAATTACAATAATAATAAGATACCAGTACAAGAAACAGAAGAGAAAACTTACCATTTAACACATAAGTATCAACAGAAAGACTAGTTTATGATAAAGATGAAATTTCAGATCACTGAAAAGTGATGAAATAATTGCTAAATAGTCCTAGGACAGTTAATTATTTTTTAAACTACAATTAAATTCCCAATAAAGCATCATACTTCAATATACAAGCTTGATTAAAGAAATAAATACAACATGTGAATCTACAAAAGAGCAAGAAAACTATAGGCAAATATTCATATGATTTCAAACAGGAAAGTCTTTATAAAAATGAAAGAAGAAAACAAAAGTGAATGGATTTCAGTATATAAAATTCTGAAGTTTTGCATGTAAATCAGTACTAGAAACAAAAAAGATAAGCCACAAATTAGGAAAGTATTTTCAGTATATTAATACTTGATCAATGACTGATGTTATTAAGTAAATAATTTTTGCACTATAATAAATAATATTAGATGTTAATTTGACAGGGAATTAATATTCAGGATGCACAAACATCTCACCAGCAAAAAAACATCTCATTGCTTCAGATTTGGCATTAGGTTGTTAAATTGTGATCTTTCTGTCTTTTTGATATAAGCATTTAAGGCTAAGAACTTTCCCCTTAACATTGTTTTTCTGTATCTCACAAATTTTTGTCCCACGTGCTGATGAAAAGAATGTATATTCTGTAGTTTTGAGGTAGAGTGTTCTTTAGATGTCTGTTAGGTCCATTTATTCTAGAGTCCCATTTAAGTGGAGTTTTTTTTTTGTTTTTGTTGACTTTCTGTTTTGATGGTCTATTTTGATTTTTCAGTGGTTGAAGTTGTTGAAGTCCCTGGAGATCATGATGCCACTGCTTATTTCTTTGGTTAGAACTACTACGATTTGTTTTAGGAATCTAGGAGTTCCTGTGTTAGATGCATATATATTTATGATTGTTATGTTTTCCTGTTGAATTGTTCCTTCTATCATTGCATAATGGCCATCTTTGTCTTTTTTTATTTTTTTTTTACCATTGATTTAATGTCAATTTTATCTGATATGAGAATGGCTACACCTGTTCACTCTTGGTTTCCATTGCATGTAATATTTTTTCTATCCCTTTACCTTGAGTCTATGAGAGTCCTTACCAGGTAGATGTGTTTCTTGGAGACAGGATATACTTGGGGAGTGACTTTATTTATCCTTTAACCAGTCTGTGTCTTTTAAGTGAAGAATTGAGACCATTGACTTTAAGTGTTAGTATTGATATATGATAATCTATTCTGTTCATCATGTTGAATGATACCTTATTGTTTTGTTTTCCCTCTTATGCTACAGTTGTATAAGAGCTGTGAGCTTTAACGTTACAATGTTTTCATACTGGTGTGTATTTATTGTTCTGTTAAATGTACAGTGCACTTTGAGCATTTCCTGTGGGGTAGGTCTAATACTAACAAATTCCCTTAGTGTTTGCTTGTCTGGAAAAGTCTTTATTACTTTATCATTTATGAAACTTAATTTTGCAGGATAGAAAATTCTTGGCTGGCAGATGTTCTTTTAAAGAAGTCTAAAAATGCCCGCCTGCCCCTGCCAATTTGTTCTTTTTGCTTAAGGTTGCTTTGGCTATTCAGGGTCTTTTTTTGTTCCATATGAAGCATAGAATTATTTTTTCTAGATCGGCAAAAAAATGGCATTGGTACTTTAATGGGGATTGCATTGAATGTGTAAATCACTTTGTGTAGTCTAGACATTTTAACAATGTTGATTCTGTCAATTTATTGATGCTTCAGTTTTGTTACTTGATATCAAAGGCATCAATTCACCAGATTTCAAGCTATAGTACAAGGGTATAGTAACCAAAACAGCATAGTACTGGCATAAGAACAGAGACCTAGACCAATGCAACAGAACAGGGAACCCAAATATAAAACCATCATCATATTTCCATCTGATCTTTGACAAAGCAGATGAAAACACATTGGGAAAAGAATCCTTATTCAATACATGGTGATGGGAAAATTGGATAGCCAAGTGTAGAAGACTGAAACAGGATCCATACCTCTCACCACTCACAAAAATTAATTCATGATGGATAACAGACTTACACCTAAGGCATGCAACTATAAGAACTCTAGAAGAAGAGGTCAGAAAAACTCTTTTACATATCCATGTAGGCAAAGAATTAATTAAGAAGACCCCAAAGACAATCACAGCAACAACAAAAGTAAATGGGACCTGATTAAATTAAAAAGCTTCTACATAGCCCAGGAAACAATCAATAGAGCAAACAGACAACCTATAGAATGGGAGAAAATATTTGCATGCTATACATCTGTAAAGGACCAATAACCAAAATCTACAAAGAACTCAACCAAATCAGCAAGAAAAAAAAATCAAACTACCCCATTTAAAAGTGGGCAAAAGACATGAACAGAAGCTTTTCAAAAGAAGATAGACTAATCGCCAACAAACATATGAAGAAATGATTAACATCTCTAATCATCAAGGAAATTCAAATCAAAACCACAATGAGATATCACCTAACTTCAGGGAGAATGAGTTTCATCAAAATATCCTAAGACAACAGATGCTGGTGTGGATACAGAGAGATAGGAACACTTATACATTGTTGGTGGGACTGTAAACTAGTACAACCTCTATGGAAAGTAGTATGAAGATTTCTCAAAAAACTAAAAGTAGACCTAACATTCTATCCAGCTACTAAGTATTCTATCCACTACTAAGTATTTACCCAAAGGAAAAAACAATTATAAAAAAGACACTTGCACTTGAATGTTTTTAAAGGCACAAATCACAATTGCAAAGATGTGGAAACCACCCAAGTGCCCATCAGTACATGAGTGGATTAATAAAATGTGGCATATGTATACCATGGAGTATTAGTCATTTAAAAAAATGGTGAACTAGTATCTTTTGTAACAACCTGGATGGAACTGGAGATCATCCTTTTAAGTGAAGTATCACAAGAATGGAAGAATAAAAACCATATGTATTCATTACTAAATTGAAACTTATAGATCAACACTTATGTACACATATGGTAGGAAAATTCAATGGAAATCAAGCAGGTGGGAGGAGGGAATGGGAAAATTCACACCTAACAGGTACAATGCACACTATATGGGTGACAGACCAGCTATAACTTTGACTCAAACTGTGCAAAATCAATTCATGTAACCAAAATGTTTGTAGCCCCATAATATTCTGAAATAAAAAAAAATAAAGTCAAATGGCATCTTAAAGACCAAAAAATTAAATTAAGTTAAAAAATAAAAATGGGACCCCAATCCCTTCTGGCTTGTCAAGTCTGCTGAGAAACCTGCTGTCTGTCTGATGGGTTTTTCTTTGCAAGTTAGTTGTTACTTTCATCTCACAGCTTGTAAGATTTTCTTATTTTTTTGACTTTGGTCAGACTGATTACAAGGTGTCTTGGTGATGTGCCATTTGCTATGAATCTTCCAGGTGTTCCAGGAAAATTTTGTATATGGATAGCTAAGTCTGGGGATATCATGGAAGTTTTCCTCATTCATTCCCTCAAATAGGTTTTCTATGCCTTTTGCTTTTTCTTCTTCTCCTTTAGGAATATCTATAATTCTTATATTGGCTTGCTTTGCATAGTTCCCTATATCTCTGAGTAATTGTTCATTCTTCTTTATTATATTTTTCTGCATCTTTGACTGATTGGGTTAATTTGAAAGCCTTGGTTTCAAGCTCTGAAATTCTTGCTTCTTCTTGGTCTAGCCAGTTGTTGAAGCTTTTTGCTGTATTTTGAAATTCCCTAAATGACTCTTATGTTTTTTTAAGTTCTGTTATATCTTTTCTTATGTTGTCCATATCTTTAGCGACTTTGAAATTTTTTTCAGTGATGTCCTGGAATATTTTTTTGGCCTCTTTTTGTTGGGTTTCAACGTTCTCTTCAATCCCATTCATCTTATTTGCCATCCGTATTCTGAAATCTATCTACGATATTTTAACAATTTTCATTAGTTTGGGGACTGTTCCTGGAAACCTATTGTGATCCTTTGGGGGTTCTGAAACAGCTTGTTTTTTCATTTTGCCAGAGTACTTATGCTGGTTCCTTCTCATCTGAAACCTCTTCTTTCAGCTCAGGACAGATAAATTTGTCATGCCCCTGTTCTTCTCTGCTGGGAACTTTCCTACTTAGTGAAAAAACAGAGAGGGCCATGGCTGGTTCACATGTGTCCTATTCTGGAGAATTTACCTGGCAGGAGAGGGACAGATGAACTGAGAGCCTGTATCTCAGCTGTTCCTTTGCATCATCCTGTTCTCCTAGGGTTTTCACAGTCCAAACTGGTGCTGGGCGATATTCATATTCAACGGTGAGTTAGTCCCCAGGCCACTATTGGAAGCTTAAGCAGGGTGCAGATTGTGTCCCTCTCCATGGAGGTGGGTGGCATGGGAGTTTGCTCTCCTCAGACCTGCCTATGGAGGTAGCGGTGGTGGTTGGGTGAGGCTATTTAGGCATCAGCCCTAGATGTCAGGGCTGTGGGTGTTCACTCCATTCAGTTCCAGGGGCAGTAGCAATACACAGAAGGGTGTGGTTTCCAGTGAGTGGGTCTGTGGCAGCATGCAGGGGGCAGTGCCACTGCAGCCATTTAGCATGGGGAGTGCTTGGGGTTGTTGATGTGCATGGTGCAGTGAGCATGCAGGACCACTGGGGCATGCAGCATCTAGGACTTTGGTAGCTGGGTGGTTCACCAGAAGTTTGCCAGTGCCTGAGTGGGTCATGGAACCTGGGCAGGTGCCTGGGTGGGTTGTGGGGCCTTGGTGGTTGCTTGGGTGGCTCAGGCGGCCTTGACTGGCACCTGGTGGGTCACAGGACTGTAGATATCGGTGGGACAGCTTCTTGGGCTGCAGTGGCTAGGCAGCTCATGGCTGGTAGGGCTGGAGAGATGTATGGCACCCTGCTCTGGCCAGTTGCAGTGGCTTGGTCTCTCTTTCCACCCAAGTTTGACTGCAGCAGCTGCTGCAATGCTATTTAGGTGGCAGCAGCAGCTGTCAAGATGACAAGACAGCAGTGGCAAATGCTGAAGCTGCTGGGCACCTACTCTGCTCAGATCCCTTGGAGGTGGCCCCTGGGAGTTGGGGGGTGGCACCCAATCATAATGTATGTGAGAAGGCCCACCCTCCCCAGTACCTCCCCGGCCCAGCAGGGGTAATGGGGAAGCTGCTGCAGTGGAGCTGACCCTTCTGTAGACAGGGTGCTTTGGGGCCGAGAGTACAGAATGACATCTGTTGCAGTGATGCAAGAGCAGAAGGAAGTGGGATCCCAGTGTGACTGCTTTCTGGTGCAATGCTGCTGCACAGTGTTCAAGCAGCTCCCTAATCATTTCGGAGGCCTGCTGTGGCAGGGAGCTCCCTTGCAGTTCAGGTTTCAGTGTCTGCTGGAGGAGTGTGGATCCCTGGGGTTCTCTCCCCAACCCTTCCCCATGTGTGGACACTTTCCCCAGGTACACCCTGATATTGCCAAGTGGATCATCTGCCTCTCTCTCTCCTTCACTGTGGGTATCTCCAGTTACTTCTCTGATGATTTACAATGCTCTCTCTCTGGGACAATCCATCCAGGTGGCAAGTGCAGGCTTCTTCTAGTCCACCATCTTGGCTCACCTCCTGTATTTTTGGTATTATATCTAATAAGACATTGCCTTACCTGATGTTATAAAGATTTAGACCTAAGTTTTCCTGTAAAAGTTTTATAGCTTTAGTGCTTCTATTTAGAGCTATGATATATATTGATTTAATGATTATGTATCGTGAGTTAAGGGTACAATTTTATTCTTTTGCATGTGGTTATGCAGTTGTCACAGTACCACTTGTTGAAAAGACTATTCTTTTCTTATTAGCACCCTTCTTTTGTTGTTGTTCCTGTTTACTGACTTTTCTGGAACAAATTTGTAAAATCTGCATTTTTTGCTGTGTGCAAGCACTGAATATTCTGCTCAGTAAGCTTAGTGGGCAGCTAATAACTAAACATAAATTGTACAACATGCCCTAAGTCAGTAAGTCTCGCAGTCTTTGCCAGGTGGCTCTGAGTGTGCTTTAAGGCATGCTCCAATGCTCCAATAAGCAGTCTACAACTATGCCTTAGTCTTCACTTCCTGCTTGTGAAGACCCTCAAGTTCAGCTACAGGGAGAGATTAGGCCATTCTTAGCTCCTTCCTTAAGAAGTGCAGCACAGCTCTGCACATGAGTTTGGCATTCTAGATTCCCAGAAATATGTCAGAACTTTTCAGAGCCACCTATGGGAAATACCATATCCCAGGTTTTCCTTTAAAAGACTTTTTGTCAGCCTCTTGTTAGCACTGACTACTATCTCCATCTCAGTCTGCATTGATGTTAAACAATTGCTATTGATTACTTCCAAGATATAATACAGGGATATGTCTATCCACTCATACAGAGCAAGCTCTGAGTCAGATCAAATAAAGGCTAACCTTGAGAATGGAGCTTTTCAGGGAACTTCCAAATGGTGATATTTTTCTGGGAATGGGGCTTTGCAGGATCTTCAAACCCATTTGTCTCTTCCAGTGGTTGTTTGGTTGCTGATTTTCACAGCCAACATATTATAAGGCTTCTCGTTTTCTAAATTGCCATGGTTCTGGCGAGGGAAGGATGGGCAAGTTAAAATGCTACAAAGTTCACTGTTCTTACATATATGCAATCATTTTTCTGAAATAAATGCTTCTTGGATTGTTATAAGATTTTGGTTAATTTCCAAGTTTCTGAAGACGTTGATTTTTACCATTTTTGTCAGTGTTCTTCTCATCGTTTTTATGGGGGAGTAGATTTTTCAAAGGTCCTTATCTTACTACCTCCAATGTGTTTCTCTTAATTTTTTGTTAATGTAAGTTTTTCTATTCTAAGTTTAAATTGATTTAAACTCTATTTAAACAGTAATATTTAGAGTATGCTAGAAATTGCATAATTTGCAACTGCTTAAATTTATAAAAATTATAAAAAGTTTTAGAAGAGAATAAAAATTTCCAATGCGGTACACAAATTTTCACAATTTTTTATAACTAATCACCAATACGTATTGGAAGACCACCTTAACAGGAAATCAGTCTGAAGGATCTCATTTGAAAAGGGATGAGAAGACCTAAAGTCATTATGTAGACTTAAACAGCAAAATACAATGTTCTTTTAACATCTCTGCATAAGATGCCAATTGTTGGAGAATAAATAGAAATAAGAGGCCAACAACAAAAACAAAAAAAAAGTGAAGAGAATAGAAGAGGGTAACACCATGGAAAATGATTGCAGCCTGTAGAAAGGGGCAAGTGAGAAATTCCTCATAGCAAATGGTCGAATATTTTTTAAGAAAAAGGATTTCTAAAAAACAATACCAAATTTGTTTGGGAGAAAAATCACCAGCCAGAGTGTCTCTGCAAGAAAGATAAATTTTAGAAGAAAGTGAAAAAAAAAATAAACAGGCAGACAAACATAGATCAGATGAGCGTTGGAAGGAAGGGTACCTGAAACTGCAGAAGACTCCACAGGAAGAAGTTGTGGAGGAGAACTGGAAAGAGAAAAGTCCTCAAAAGGCTTGGAGACCAGCGGCAAGGGTAGGTGAAGCGGTTAAATTTTTTCCTTCCTTTGCATCTCAGACTCCTGGTGGGCTCCTGAGTGGTTAGAGAAACCTGCTAACACCAGCCCAGAGATAGCTGCCGCCTGCCAGTGAGCTGTGAGCCTCTTGCGGACAGGGCACCAGGCTCCCAGCTCCCTCGGGGTACCTCCCACCCTGCAGCCTCGAGCCAATTGACAGGCACCATATCGCTTTATTCTCCCCTTCCCCTCCCCGACACGTGGCTGCTGAGAGAGGCAATTTAGCCACCATCCAGAGGCATCTGCAGGGAATGGGACCTTTCCTTTTGAGGCCCTACAGTAGGGAGGGGTACGCAGACTGTGAGCTCTCTACCCACCAGCTCTCCAAGGTGCTGCTTGCCTGGTGACTCCAGGAGAGTGGGGCAGATCCCGAGGTAGAGAGACATTGATCTAGCTTGGGCACCCTGTGGGTGACTTGAGACCAGCACTCTTCTCCCTGGCAGGATCAGGAATTGATCTCTGGGCCCTGAGGGACAGGTCTGCGCAGACCAGATCCCATACACCCAGGTCTCAATTGCCTTGCCTGGGGCACAGAGGGATATTTGTGAACAAGTCTACTGAGGTGTGTGTTCCTTTAGGGGCAGATCAGCATGCTTGGGGGACAACCCTGCTCCCACAGGCTGGGGTAGGGGGGCCTGTGCTCCCAGTTCAGGCTATGATCCTGGACAGGGAACCTCCTGGCCCACATCACAGCCAGGGGAGGGCTGCTGACTTGGGGTCTTGCCTGCTGGCAGAGGCCCTGGAGAAACTGCAGAATAGTGGGGGCAGAAAGGAGTCAGGCCTACTCCAGACTGCAGGTCTCTGAGAGCCCCACCCCCCCACAGAGACTTTTTGGCTGAGTGGGCTCATTTCTGCCCCTCCTTGGCAGCTTTGCCCAGAAGCAGAGAACAGATTTTTGACCCCTGCTAACAGCATTTGTGGAGCTTGAGGGCAGGCTTACCCAACCCAGCTCTGCCCAGCCTCACACCCCAATATGCCTCCACTGAGGTGGAGAATAAGGACACACCTGGAAGTCCCACCCACCACCTGAGACACTAGTGTGCCTCTCCAGAAGAACAAGAGCTGCTTACAGGACCCCAAAACAACACTGCAGCTTGCTCCTCCAGCAAGCGCCACCTACTGACAGGGAGGACATTCTGCACACGCTTTAAGTGCATCTACTGACTCATCATATAGGGTGTGGTTGAATCTCACCCACAAACACCACCTACTGGTTCAGAGACTAAACAGGGCATGTCATGATCCAAAGGAAAATCTAAAGGTAAGAAGCAACAGCTGATCCAGATGGGAAGGAATCAGTGAAAGAACTCTGGAAGTATGAAGAATCAAATAAAAGCACAACCCCAAAGGGGAACACCAGCTCTTTAGCAATGGACATCAACCAAATTCAGAGCACTAAAATGACAGAAGAAGAATTTTGAATATGGATTATTAAAAAAGCTCAATGATATGCGAGGGAAAATGGATAACCAACACAAAAAACCACAAAAAAAAAAAATTCAGGACTTGGAAGAAAAATTCACAAAAGAAATTGAAATATTAAAGAAAAATCAAACACAACTTCTGGAAATGAAGAATTTATTCAAGGAATTACAAAACACAGTAGAAAGCCTCAAGAACAAGGTAGTTCAAACAAAAGAAAGAATATCAGGGATTGAAGATAACACCTTTCAATTAAATAACTCGGTCACAGAGATAGAGCAGAGAAATAAGAAAAAAGAGCAAAGCCTGTAAGAAGTGTGGGATTATGTGAAGAGGCCTAATATGAGAATCATAGACATCCACGAGGGTGAAGAAGAAAATACACAAGGGTTGGATAAGCTATTTGAGGATATAATAGAGGAAAATTTCCCAGGCATTGCTAAAAATCTAGATATCCAGATATAAGAAGCTCAAAGGACTCCTGGGGTATTCATTGCAAATAAGAAGACACCACGACACATAGTCATCAGACTGAGCAAAGTAACCACCAAAGAGGCCCTCCTATGAGCTGTAAGGTGAAAGCAGGTAACCTACAAAAGAATACCCATCAGAATATCAGCATATTTCTCAACTGAGATCTTACAAGCAAGAAGAGACTGGGGCCCCATTCTCACTCTTCTCAAACTGAATAATGCCCAGCCTAGAATCTTGTACCCTGCAAAACTAAGTTTCATAAATGAAGGAGAAATCAAGACATTCTCAGCCAAGCAAAGACTGAAGAAATTCATCAAGACAAGACCTGCCCTTGAGGAAGTATTCCAAACAGTGTTACACGTGTATCAACACAATAAACACTCCCCAGTGTAAAATCATCCAAAAGGTAAAGATCAAAGGCCAGATACCACAATGGCTCAAGAGAAAAAACAAAGCAACAAAGTTCAACTCAACAGGATGAACAGAAATCTGCCCCATTTATCAATTCTCTCACTAAATGTGAATGGCTTGAACTACCCACTAAAGAGACATAGGCTGGCCCAATGGATAAATATACACAAGCCAAGTATCTGCTGTCTTCAGGAAACACATCTAACTCACAAGGCTGCATTCAGACTCAAGGTGAAGAGATGGAAAACCACATTTCAAGCAAATGGAAACCAAAAGAAAGCTGGCGTGGCAGTCTGATTTCAGATAACTTAGTCTTAAAATCAACAAATTTGTTACATGTGAATAGTCAAGCTCTCAACTAAGTCTTTATCAAAAAACTCCATATCTAGCCTGTAATCCTAGCACTCTGGGAGGCCGAGGGCGGGTGGATAGCTCAAGGTCAGGAGTTCAAGACCAGCCTGAGCAAGAGCGAGACCCCGTCTCTACTATAAATAGAAAGAAATTAATTGGACAACTAAAAATATATGTAAAAAATTAGCCGGGCATGGTGGCACATGCCT